>APFE030707676.1:44075-90437 GCA_000404065.3 Pinus taeda
ATATTTGCAAGCAGTGATAGAAGATGTATTCATAGGACCACAAATATCAACATGAATTAACTGGAGTACCTTAGATGCGCGCCAAGATTCTCCATTCGTGAATGAAGACCGATGTTGTTTGCCAGCTTGACAAGCGCCGCATACGTCCGATTGCTGAGTCTGAATATCAGGTAACCCTGACACAAGTCTTTCCCGAGAAAGCTGAGAGAGAAACTGCATGTTTAGGTGCCCATATTGCTGATGCCATAGAGTGCTGATAGGAGAAATACGAGCTGCTAGAGCCACTTCTGGAGAATCACCAGTGTCAAGAAGCCTGTATAAACCATGATCTTCTAGGCCAACGCAACTGTAAGACTAGTCTCCCTGTCGATAATAGAGCATTTGCGCGCACTGAATACTACATCAAGCTGAGGAGAGTTCCTCATAATCTGACTGACAGACAGCAGATTAATTTCCATCCCAGGAACATAGTACACATTCAAAAAAATGAGTGTGCGTCCACCAGACTGGATTTGAACTGTACCTCTGCCATCCACTGTATATTTCTCACCTCCGCCAAATACCACGGAATCACTGAAAGGTGAGAAGTCAATAAACCAGTCACGCCTGTGAGAGAAATGGCGTGATGCACTAGAGTCAATGTACGAGGCAGATGATGAATATGATCTGAAGAACTTTTAGCCATAAAGGCGTAAAAGGCAAAATCTGTCTGCTCGGAATGTTCTGCAACATTCGCTGTTTGATGAAGCCCTCCCTGTTTCTTCTGCTCAGAAGCGATTCTCTGTCGGCAATCTTTCTTCATGTGGCCGAACTTGTGACAGTGATTACACTGCACATTTTTCTTCCTAGCAGGATCAAAAGACTGAGAAGAACCTTTCTGCTGAAAGGATTGGGAGGACTGATATTTAGCAGCAAAAGCGTTTTCTGAGGAGGCTGATGCTGCACCACTACCAAACTGTTGTTTCTAACGATCCTGCTGCATGAGTTTAGTGCATAACTCCGGAAACTTCAGATCAACATTAGTGGCAGTAATGTTGAGTGTTTCTATGAAGTGCTCATAAGATTGTGGTAGACTTTTCAGAGTGATGACTACCATATCTTCTTCCTCCATGGTGCGACCAATGGCTTCGCGCTGATCTCGAATGTCTTTAATCTTGTTGAGATGTTCCTGTAAAGAAATATGTTCGTCCATCATGATGGAGAACAACTGATTTTTGAGGAAGAAAGCTTTGCTCTTGTCAGATGTCTCGTGCAGTTCTTTCAACTGTTGCCAAATCTCGACAGATGTTTTGCCAGAAGGAATCTGTGGTAACTAATCATCAGCCACAAAGAGCTTGAGAAGCATAACAACCTCTCGATTTCTATCATCAAACTTATCTTGATCGGTACCAGTTGTACCGGGACGAGTTTCTTTGCCCAAAATGAGCTAATCAAGATGCCTGTATTCAAAGATGGTCAACATTCTTTGTTTCCAGATGTTATAATTGTTGCCATTAAAGCGTTGATTGCCTTCTAACATCAGATTGGTGAGGGAGGCCATCTGTACGTTTCTGGAAGACTGATCTGGACAGTTCTGCCTTTTGAATCAGATTTTTGCCACCAACTTGAAGAGATAAATGTTGTCAATACAACCAACAACTAAAATGATCAGCAAACAATTCAGCCTCCAAATGATCAGCAAACGACCTTCTTCTGGTGATATATGGATCAATAAGCTAGGGCTCCCCTGAAAAATAACTCAACTTTCAGAGCTGGATAAGATGGTCTCCTAATTTTAATAAACTCGGCCTTGTAAGAATTTAGATCTCAGCTTCATTGATTGAAGAAACTCAGCCCCCAAACAGTAAATCAATCTCCTGAGATGATAGTGGCTGAAGCAATAACTTGACCCTCTGGAATTTATCTTTGGCAGATGGATATTAAACACTTAGCAAATCAATCTTCAATTAAACTGGTGTACTTGACCTCCCAGTTTAGATGGCTTCTCAGCCTCAATAACAGATTGGACTTAGCCTCTAGTAGACATTAAATTCTTAAAAAAAAAATGCCAAATACTCCAATAATAACAGAGTTGACTTAGCACCTGACAAACACTGATTTTGGTCTCTCTTTGGATGAAAAACTTAGCCTTTTAGCACGGGATTCTCAGGTGCAAATAAGACCGAGGTAATTCTATTCGTAACTCTTGTGTTCACCGAAGTATGTTCTGTGGGTGCTTCTTAACGCACAAAATGCAGCTAACAGTGCAGCAAAAAAATACGTGAAACTTCTTTGCAGTTAATCAATACGAATCAGAAGATACCTGGAAGTTACGACTAGCACTGTGTGAGTTACAAATGACACTGTCGCATACTCGGGATGTGATCCGCATACATCTCGACTTGAATACGGTGTGAAACGGATATACTGTTATCCGCTTGAAATGATAAACTTGGCTGGTCGGATCACACGGAAAAATAAACTAAACTTTCACTTTGAACCCGCGACCTCTGCAATACACGTAACGGGCCCACATCTTGATCTGCGCAGCTTCGTTTGAAAATTATCGCTGCAAATGTGACCCGATGCTAGATTTAAATCACGCACTGTATTGCTGTAGAATAACTTTAAGAAGAACGAAGACTTCCAATCGGTCAAAACACCGTCGATTTATACCTGAAGAATCCACTCATACGCTAATTTTGATGATGTTGTTACCTGAAAAACGCATCAACAAAGAACATGTCTGGAAAAGAAAAATTCGCAGAACCCTCGGCTCTCGAAATTTCCACAAAAATATCAACCGATTTGAAATCAAGACAACAGAGAGCAACCTCGAAAAAATTTTAACACAGCTGAAAAAATTATTTCGAAGAATCCATTTCTGTATCGAGATAGACGACTGTATGCTTTTATCACAGTGAGCAGAGTCGAAGCTAAGACTCAGTGAAGGCTTCTGGCTTATAGAGGGCTCGACCTTAGAAAGGAATGACAGAAAGAACCTTGCTCCGATACCATAAAACAGTGCGAAACACGCATATGGATTTCCAAATGAATTCAATGAATTGATTAAGCAACAATACTCAATAATAATGTAGAGATATTTACAAAGATAGAAACATCAAGTTTCTATGTAAAGAATCAGTTTCATCTAAGAAACTGCTAAAAGAATAAAATTAGCAACAACTAAAGAATGAGCATTAAACTAAATTAGTATTATTCTAATAGTTTAGGGTTTCAGACATTCACATTAGCATACTATTAGGTTAGGGTTTTCTAGAGAACCTGTTTAGGGTTCTATAAAATCTGTTACAAATAGGAGCGGGGTAGAGTTATCCAGTGATGAATCACCCAAAATAAGAATCAATATGATTCACTATAGCTAGTCACAACAATGTTAGTAATAGATTGCCAAATGAATAAACATTTATTATAAGGAAATCAATGTTTTAAAGCATACCTTTGTTGCTTGAAAAACCTTGTCTTGAGAGGTCCTCTTTCATACTCCTTGAGAATATAGCAGATGTTTTCCCTAATCAAGACAATAGAGGGAGAATGGTGATTAGTATTTAATATAATCAAAACTAAATGAGTACATGAAATTAAAAATTGAAAGGAAATGAGATACTTATCTTTGGGAGTTGTTGGGGGCTCCCTCCAAAGCTTGAGGGATACCTATAAACTTATAAAACAAAAGAAAAAGTCTTTTCCAAAAACATGTTAAAACCTATAAATTTTAAACATCAATAATACAGAAATAGAATATCTAGGACTAGAAGCAAAGGACTTAGTAGTGTAAGTCCCTTATATCAGATTCTTCAGGTTTGACTTTGTTTGGATCTTCTTCTTCAACAATGTTAGCATGATCTCTATCTTTCTTCTTATTTTTTGGATTGTCGGTCAGTCACTCCTGTAGTGACCCATCTTATGACATTGATAACATTCTACCTTGGACATGTCTAATTTCTTCCTTGGTCCTTTCAATTTCTTTCCTTTGTATTGAGCAATGTAGGCATTTGAAACTTCTTCAGGATTGGAAACTAGAGAGATCCTCAATTCTTCTTGACTGTAGGCAGTCCATAGTTCTTAAAAAGTGGGAGCTTCCTTCCAACTGTTAAGTCTGGCAACAAATGCACCCCAAGTAGGTGGCAATCCTAATAGGGTAGTGATCACGAGTTCTTTGTCTGGAACAATTTCATCAATGGCGAAAAGATCATCTCTGATTCTTGCTATCTTCACAAAGGAGGCCACTGTGTCTTCTTTAGTCATCCTTGCGGTCCTTAATTCATTCTTCAAGGTTGCCATTTCACCAATATTCTTAATAGTGAATAACTTTGACAAGGCTTCATACATTTCCTGAGCATGATTGATGTTGGTTATAAATGGGACAAAGTTTTCCTTTATTCCTTCTACCATTAGAGTCATGGCCATCAATTCCAATTCTCTGAATTTTACTTTGTCAGCATCACTGGAGTCATCTGTAGGCTTCTTCATTTTTCCTTTGACCAAGTCAAGTACTTTGTTCTTTTCAAGGTTGAGGTCAATCCTCTTCTTCCAAGATCTATAATTTGAGGCTCCTTCAAGTTTGTTCTCTCCCTTGATTGTGTTAGACATCTTCCTTGAATATAGTAGACTCCTTCCCTGAGATAATCCTTTTGAATGGTTCCTTGATCAAGTGTTTGAGACTGCCTTTTTCTTCTTTCTTCACTAAAGCTCTAATACCATGCTAGAAAATCAGAAAGGCATAAATATTTTCTTATACTTGATAATTACTTGTGATGTTCTTGACTTCTTATTAAGTTTCTTTTGTTTTTTTGTTTTTTGTTTAATTTTATTCTTTTGTTGTTCTTGATATCTTCTTTCTTTTAGTTCATCAAGCAATCACCAAAGCTAAAACACATAAAACAATGGACACCAGATATAGGCACTATGCCAAGGCAAAACCCCCCTTGAGTGGAAAACCTAGTCAAAATTCTCTTCCTTTTCTTTGAGACTCTTCACCCTAGACAAAGACCAAACCTTCACTCCACAGTAAGTCAGCCTCCTAGATCTTCGACCTCTCTTCGATCTCCCAAACTAAGGCACGAAACAAAGAGAGAGAAGCACCAAAATTTTGTTTTTCTTCTTCTCCTTAGACTCCACCCAACTCGCACTTCCTTTGGCTTCCTTAGACCCACTTCGCACTTCTCCAACTTCCTTAGAGATATCGAACTTGTTTGAGATCTCCTCCAAATGAATTCAGCTTGCTTCTATTTATAGGCTTCAAGGGAGGGCGAATTGATGTCCTTAGGCTGACTTGATGTGGAGGATACATAAATTATATTTGACTCAATACTAAACCTTTTTACATGATTCAAAAGTCCAAGAAGGGCCTCTTTAAAAGTATAATGACTCAGAATAAATCCTAGAAGTCCTCAATGGGGACTTTGACCTAAAACATGATGACCCAAGCATGAAACTGATGCTTTAATAAGTCACAATAATAATAATAATGCAATTCTTTTCTTTACTCTTTTGACAGTACATTACAAGATGAATCAAATACATTTAATGAAGATAGAACCTAGTTACATTTTCCAACAATCTTGTCCCTTGATTTGGAAGAAAAATTTGAATTTGTTGATCTCGGTCCAAATTTTTTTTTTCCAACATTTTTTCCTTGAAAATTGATCCTTGACTTAACCACCATGGTCCAAAGGTTTGATTTATCTTAGAAAAATTGATCTTTCCTTTGATGGAGGACCTTAAAAAATTAATTTCTTTTGGGCCCACAAAATTTTGAGGGATTTTTCTCCTTGGAATTGAGTCCTTTAAATTTATTCTTCCTCGGGAAGGTCACTTTTCTCCAAAATTGATTTTTCCACTTGGAGAGAATTTAATTTCTTCTCATTTTTTTTGATAATTTGTGTTTAATTAATTTTCTTTTTGTTAGAAAATAAATAAAATGACCCAAGAGGGGATTATACATATTTTCCACCCTCGAAATGGGTTTTTTTTTTTGTTGCAATGGTGTCTAATTATGAGTAATCATTCACCAAAAATATTCCTAGACACCACTTTAACATCAGGATATTACAACAATTACCCATAGAAGGGAAATTTTACAATAGACACAACCTCTTATATAACAAATTCTGTGACACAAGACACATCATTTAGTATGATAAAAATACGTTGACTTGATAACACTAGGACTCACCTAAGACCTTATCAGAGGATCCCACTCTATTTTTGGGGGATGGTTGGGAGAAAAACTCTGCTAATTATTCGTGTTTAGAAACATAAATAATTATTGAGGTTAGAAACCTCCCTAGAATGAAATCCTTTGTTAAGAATCAAAGGCTTACCTAGGTGTTTTTACATGGCTTCATAGTCATACTAGAATCATTTTTACAATAAACTGCAAAATTTGGGATTACAATGATGACAATGACTTAGAAATTTTTATCCACTGTTGTGTACACTGCTTTCTTGAATTGTTGACATATGCATGGTCAACAAGGCCGAATTTCCTCCAGCCAAGGCCGCACGTGTGAGGCCATAGCACTTGCAGAGGGAGGTCGAATTATCTAACGAGGGCCAAATTATCTTGCAAAGGGAGGTCGAGTTCCTTCCAGGTATTTTTATGTGCTGGTACCTGGAGAAAATAAATTACTGGAGCTTTGCCAGTTTACGACAAGCAGTTGTAAAATTTCAATCACAGATTTGCTGAAGAAGAATAATAAAATTCTTCATCTGCTGCACTGGTTTTCGTTTCGGGGTTTTGCTAGGTACATTTGTCTGAAAATATCGGTGTTTTTTTATTTTGTGTGCAATATTTACTCAGTTCCTGTAATTTAATTTTCTGTGAAGTTGCAGTAGTGTTTTATTCAATATTTGCCACATATAAATTGTAGAAGACAAATAATCTATTTCAGATAGGTGAATAATAACCAATTAACTGCAACAATATTAAAAATTTCACAATCACCCTTTCTCTGTATCATGTAGATGATGTATTCCTTTTCCTCTTGGGACAACAAGATAGCATGCACTCATAAGCTCGCAAGAAAACCCTCACTTTGATACCACTCTAAAATCCCCTTTTTAGACAAACAACTCAACTAGTATAACCAAAAAAAAATACCACAGTGAATAAATTCAACCAATATAATATATCTGTTTATTAATACCATTGTAAAATCCCTTATTGCTAAAAAAATAACCAACCATCATACTACAAGCAAAACTACCGCAACAAACAAACTCAACCAATATATTCTTCTTTGTTTTATTAATCTGACCTTGAATTGCATGTTGGAGCAACCTTCTGAGTTACAAAAATAGATTTCTGGAAGGCCATAAACAATGATGCTTAATAGCACGATTTGTTGGTCACATTGGAGATGATGACAACATTGAAATGTCCCTTTACACTATTGTAAATCACTATATTGGAGTAGAATTTATGGCTGGGTCAACCCTACCCTTTGATGCCACGACCTAGCAAATGATGGCTCAAACCGTTGAGAAGAAAATGGCACTGGATAGGGCAACAAAAATCTTGGAAGAAACTACCCACAAAAAATACCTTCAACTTGTTGATATTAGATAATAATTGGTACGACCTGCTCATGTGATTCCACAGTCTGGCAATATGTGAATTGGCCCCTTCTTCCCACACAAACTGCGGATAGAAAATACAACCTCCAAATTTCCCATGATCTCTGGCTGTACCATAACCTGGCAATGAGATAAATCTTTAGCAATACCAGTGAAAGGTCTAAATGATTTTTCCTTCTGATTAGCTAGGGTGGATTTGTTTCAACATCGAAACTAATTCGCTTAAGGGTTTCTCCCTTAGCTGATCTGTAAACTGTCGTGGATATTCCACTAGATATTCCTCACAACAAATCTGACAATATTATATTAAAAATTTGAGATTCTACACTATTACAATTTTATTAAACTTTAAGATCTATAGATTTAACTATAATTAATGCATGTGAATGGGAATTATGTAGAAAAGTCATAAGATATGCTCTCTGGGAAACCCTTTCGGGAGAAAACCCAACTGGAAGGTGAGGCCACTTCGCTCTCTCTCTGTCTGGAAATATGGCTGCAGGTACAAAGAAGTAATGCTTGTGGCCCGTGGGATGCTACAATGCACAAATTCTCCCTGTGTGCTCTACCTCATATCTCTCCTGAATATCTTTGCTCAGCTATGGAAAAAAATGCTCTCGAAAGAATGGAATGCCTCTTCCTCCTAGTGGCTCAGTTGTAACCCAACCCGATAGCCTACTTATGGTTAATTTTGATTACATCAACTCTTAAATAGAGTTACAATATAGACTCTCCTAGAGACTTTTACATCATAATCATGTGGCTAGCCCCTTTTCCATGAATAATGGGGGCTGACGCGACATCCTCCTGAACTATAGGTGTGAAAACAGGAAGGCCAACTTCTGAGTGGCATAACTTTTGCATACGGACAACGATTGACACGCTTCTTGTGCCGTTGGAAAGATCTCTGTGTGTAGAACAACATAAAATCGTGCAACACTCATGCGGAAAAGTTTTACCCCCAAAAAATGTCGTTTGATGCCTCAAAATGCTCCTGGAAGGTTTCAGACCCCATTTTGCCAAACTGGGTCCTGTCAGTAAAAGCGGTTCTGTGAGCTGATTTCTCCACTTTTCCACTCTGAATGCATCGAGATGGATGAAAAACAATATAATGATCCAATCCGGATCATTAGCATTCCAAAGCCACAAGAGCTCTCCAAATCAATAAGAGGAAATGATTATCCATGTCGAAAGAGTGAGCTTCAGTCTCTCTTTTGTCATCAGAATACCATGGGTCTATACCATGGATCATTAGAATACCATGGGCCTCTCTTTTGTAACAATTTATTTTTAGTTTCATTTACCTTTTTGACTAAATTAATGTTACCTTCACATGTTGCTTTTCACCCAAATGACATTTAAATAATTAATTGATCCCCTTTTTCACTGACTATAGCCTACAAGAATCAAATAGGCTACTGAGTCATTATCTTGAAGTGATTTTTCAGAGAGGAACATTACAATTTGCTTGCAAGTTGGAGAGGAATTCGTGATGTTCTCAGTTTCTTGTGATTTTGTTGGTACTTTGCACTATTGCAACCCCCACTTTTGCCCTCAATGAGGGTGGGGCTTTGGATTGAGAGTGAAGTTGTTACTGAGAGAATCTTTAGTTCAAAGTTGGTGGATGGTGCTTGGTTTAAGAAACAACTTATAATTGATTGAAAGATGTGGACAAGTTATATATATGCACAAGTGAGAAAATTATTGCAGTTGGTATATCCTCTTTGGTTCGATTTAATTCCTAGATTACTTAATCTAATGATTTGGTTTTATACAAGGATGTGAAATCAAATCAAAATGTAAGTGAATTTCCTTTTGCCTATCTAGATCTAACTATCTGCGAATTATTGAACTTCATCAAGTTAAACATGTATTGCAATAGCCTTGTTAAGTTTAATTTGTATAAGTTTCACATATCTATTATTACACTAGTCTGTGAAAATCACTATCAGAGAGTTGAATTTAGTTGAACATTAGCTCATCATATTGATTTTTGCAATAGCTTCATCCTTCCTATGGAATTTATGCTAACCTATCAGTATTTTTCATTGCAGGGAAATTAGTGCAGCTCAAGACAGGCTCACAGATTTACTGCAACAAATATTTTTAGAGCAGCCACATAATCGGGAAATTATACGACTCATTATGTCAACTGTAGGTCGTGGAGGCCAAGGTGATGTTGGGCAGCGTATCCGAGATGAAATCTTGGTGATCCAGGTAATGTCTTCTTTTTGTGAAATGCATGTAGAAAGAGATAACTCCAAAGTAGAATTTGCTGAGGTTTTAATATTTCTGGTTTTGCAGCGGAACAATGACTGTAAGGGTGGAATGATGGAGGAGTGGCACCAAAAGCTACATAATAATACGAGTCCAGATGATGTAGTCATCTGCCAGGTGGATAAGGATACATATTTATTTTTCATTCTCTATTTTCATTCATAAATTAGGAGCTGGACATTATCCTGAGATGGGGACTCTGCTTGTTGTCTATTTACAGGCTCTTATTGATTATGCCAAGAGTGATTTCAACATGGATGTGTACTGGAAGACATTGATCTCCAATGGTGTAACAAAGGAACGCCTTGGAAGTTATGATCGTAAGATTTGTTCAGAGCCTAGATTCAGGCATGATCAGAAAGATGGTCTTATTCGTGATTTGACAGCATACTTGAGAACGCTGAAGGTCAGGTTTCATTTTAATGTGTATTGAAAAGACTCCCTATTTAGTTTTACAGATCAGCTTCTTTGTCAGAATGTTAGGCAACTTAATCATTTGTTAGACTCCCATTTACTGTGATCCACTATTATCAACATGCAGCCATTTTGTAGTGGTTGTCTATTGGCTGTAAAGCAGTTTTATTTTGGCTTCTTACCTATTTTATTGTTGTTGCTTCAATTTAATGGTATAGTTTGCTGAGCATCCTAATCTATCTCTAAATTTTTCTTATGACACATATCTGATATTTATTTATCTCAATGCCTATTGAGTTGGCTCTCAGCACGTTTCACTTTATAGTGTATGTTAGTTTGGCTGGTATGGTTTGTGAGCTTTTCTTTGTTGTCTTTTTTCCATTCTCAACCTGAAACCCTTAACTGGAAACAGAGAATTTTTAACTGTAAAATAGTCTAAGTTTGATCTGAAAGTCCCTTAAGAAAGACGGTGCGTTTGGCATCTCATATAGTAATCCCCTATTAAGCACTGAATACTTTTGAATTAATTTAGTCACCTATACATTTTACAACACAAATTGATGGTGAAATTCCTTTTTATCAGGAAGTGCAATTTGTCGTATCTCTTATGCTTGGATTTCTTCCTTGTCATGCTATACTGTCTTGAACTATAAAAAATGTAGACAGGCAAAAATCCCCAATATTTCCTTTTTCTTATGAATTATGCTGTAACTAGATTCAATGAACAGTATCCAAAAACAATATATCTGATTCAAAGCTGGGAACATCATAAAGCAACTGTAATGTTTTGTTGGCCTTGTTACTAATCCAATTAGTAGGGTTGCTAAGATCCTGACAACTTGCTGGATTAGCACACACAAGATAGGGACCCATTGTCATCTCAACCCAAACTCTCCTTAACTACCTCTTAAATGGTCATGGGAGGATTTACAAAGGTAACCCAAACAAGTAAAATTAGTGCCTTAAATGGGGTCAATAAGGTGTGGAGGAGTTGACCTTGCTCTTTAAACCTAACTACATCCTAAATGGTCAAGGGAGGCTTTACAAAGGTAACCCAGACTACAAGCAAGAGCAGTGCCTTCATTGGGGTCAATTAATTTGGCAATGGAAAATTAAATAGCGATTAAAGTAACACTAAATGACAGAAAATATATCATTTAACTAGTCAAAAATGGTGTACAGAAAATTTTCTAACCATCTATAGTCTTACCTTTCAGTGTGGACTGTTGGTTAAGGACTAATGAGTCAAAACAACTTGTTGTCCTGTAAAATTAGATTGTAAAGTATATGTAAAATCACAAGGAAAACAACTTATTAGGTCCGAGTTAGCCACCCAATGAGTGCCAAAGCATTCCTAAATGTTATATCTAGGGGTGGTAAGATTGGAGGATAAACTTGAGGCTTATGAGACCTCTCCTTGTCCTATAACATCTGAAAGAAACAATTTCCAGCAAGCTGGAAATTGCTTTTTATGAAAATGAGATGAAACCCTTCTAGGCAAAGTACCTAGAAAGTTCCAAATCTTAAAGTTCTCTATAAGTGTAGTTGGAAATTGAATAAAATTAACTCTAAACAGTAAAATAAGCAAATATAATAAAAATAGACTAGAAAGATTTCTTAAGGATAACTTGCTTGTAAAGTGCCAGAAAATCTTTGATTTTGGTGCAGATCTTGTATGCTACTGCCAACAAAAGTTAAGATTTGCAAGACAATTTGGGTAGATGCAAGTGTAAGATGTGCTTAATGAAATAGTGTATCTATCATTGGTTTAGATTTAGTATCTAAATCAATTTCTTCAAGATTAAACTTGCTAATATGATGAAATCAATGAAAAATCAGCAAGCAAACAATCCTAATCTAATCTTGGAAGTAAAAGTTATTCATTTTTATAAAAGAGAAGTACTTGTTGGGTTATACCTTGTGTCAAGGTTTCCTCATTTTGTAGGGATGTGATTTGATCTTGTAGATGGTCAAGGGGTGAGTTTGGTCTCTTAAAGGAGATTCTCCCCTACTATTGACTTAGCAACCTCTCTACCTTTCGAACCTAGCAAAGAGCGACCCCTTCTTGTGGCGCGCTTCAGTTTTAAGATTGAGTGAAAGATGAATACAAACTCCTTACCAAATTGAAACCTACATTCGGAATGGTTCAATTGATTGAAGCAATTTCCCTGTTGTTGTAGCATAAATTTACCCAGTCATTTTTTTTTTGTGCCGTTGGTGAAAGTAGGATAGTGGGAAGATGTCCCCAGCCTCACTCAGAAGATTTCAAGCTTTTAGTGCTTTAAAAGCTGGGATTTATTGTTTTTGTTTTATATTTATATTTTCCATGGTGGGGGGGATTAGCAACAAACAGATACAGGGGAATTTTTAGTAGAGTTGAGGCCAATGTTGCACGAAGCGCCCCCCCCACGGTTCCAAGCCCCGAAGCGCGTCCCGTACGGAAGCGCTTAGGAAGCTTGGTCGGAAGCGCGCTTCCGAATTTTTTGCCGCTTCCTGGAAATTCGGAAGTGTGGTACGGAAGCGCCGAAGCGTGCTTCGTACGACGCTTCGGGCATTGGAAGCTTGGCGCTTCGAAGGAGGAAGCATACGCTTCCAGAGAAGCTTCGGGAAAAGCGTTCAGAAAATTGTTTTGTTTTTCAATTTTTTTTTTTAAAATTTTAGGTGAATTTGCTTGTTGGGGGTGGGTCCACCTTGGGTTAGGGTGACGAATGAAGGTAAAAAAAAATATAAATATAGCAGATGCTCCCTCATGGTAATGTTAAATTCTTAAAGTAAAAGTGACATTCTCCTTTATTTTTCATTTTCATCCTTTTACTTTTAAATTTTTTAACATTACCATGAAATGACTCAGATGTTTGAAGAGTGGTTCCAGCCTCATTGGACTTCATATGGAGAAAATAGAATTTCATATCCTATTCAAAATTCAGCAGACTTCACAATTTTCAGGAATTCAGGATCAATGGGATTGTGGCATTTCATTAGATTATATCAAGTATGAAGGTATGCGATTAGCATTTAATCAAGAGCACCAAGCCCTATATGTACCCTAGTGTTGGTGGTGTTAATTGTTGAACTCCTTTGTCACGCGGCACACCCTTAGCAAAAAATTACCTTTCAATCAAGTCAAAATCATTGATCAAGCATGTTAAGCTTTTTCTACCATATTTTAAGTCTTGAATTAGGTAGTTTGATCAAATTTGGGCAATGTTAACTAATATCCCTAGACAATTGAGGTAGAGGCAAAGGCTAGACAAGAGGAGAAGAATCTAGATTCTAGATGGTTGATGCTCGAATAATTAATCATTAATGTACAATGGATGTTATATCTATCTTGATTTATGCAAAAATATGCATGTTTTCATGTCTTCTACAATTAATTTGGTATTTGGGATGTTTGTTTTGAGTATAAATGCGAATATATATATATATATATCTAGTAGACGCTTCCGCGGACGCTTCGCTTCCTAGATTTTTGGAAAATGACGCTTCGGTGTCCCCGCTTCCAAAAAACACTTCCGCTTCGTGCAACATTGGTTTCTAGTGAACACTCGTCTAGACATATGCTATGCAGTGAACAAGTTGAGTCAATTCATGATCGAGCCTCTCCATGCACATTAGATTGTTGCCAAATACATCTTGAGATATTTGCATGGGACGATCACACTTGCTCTGAGATATTCTACCAGAGATGTTCGACTTCATGGATACACTGATGCTGACTGGGCAGGAAATGTTATCGACATGAAGAGTTTGGATGTTGTTTTAGTCTTGGATCTGTTATGATATCTTGGATGAGCAGGAAGCAGAAGTTCGTAGCATTGAGTACCACCGGGGCAGAGTACATTTTCGCTAGCATGGCTAGCTGCGAAGCAGTTTGGTTAAGGAAGCTCTTTGGAGAGCTATTTGAGTAGATCCTAGATACTACAGTGATATATTGCGACAATAAGAGTGGGATCTGTCTGGCAGAGAATTTCGTATTTCATGACAAGTCCAAGCACATAGAGATCTGATATCACTTCATTCGAGACGTGGTGCAGAGAGGAGCCGTTAGACTCCATCACATATCGACAGATGAGCAGATTGCAAATATTCTCACCAAGGATTTGCCAAAAGGGAAGTTCTTGGTCTTAAGAGAACAACTTGGACTAATGGATGTGACCCCTCCTGATAAGGGGCAACACTGATTGAGGACACTGAGCCAACGCTTTCCCCTTGTTGAGCTCCTAGGGTGAGGAATTGAGATAGAGGGCTCCTGGGGTTGAGGGATCTCTAGACAATAGGGTATTACGGTTTACCCCTATCTATCATCCATAGGGTTGGAGATGTTGCTCCCCTATCTACGCATAGGGTTGGAGATGTTGCTCCCCTATCTGTTCAATGTAGAGTATACCCTAGTTGGCATCATATCCACAAGCCAAGCTTGTTGGGAATACTACTCGCCATTTGGCCGACGGGTTGAGAGTGTACAACCCAAGTTGATTATGATGCAGGTGTTCTACCTCATGACTCTTGAGGGTCATTGATGGGAAAATCGGCAAACAACAGGATTGGGTTGAGATTTGCTCCCCTTTGTGGTTCCAAGTTGAGAATGTGCTCCCCGATGTGATCCCAGGGTTGAGATGTGCTCCCCTGTGTGTTTGGATATCATATTGCTAAGTATGGCATAGAGATATGTGACTCCCCCATGAGATAGAGGGTGGAAGCTAATGCTCCCCGATTCTTCTTTTAGATTCGAGAATGTTTCAGCAGATAGAGTTGAGCAGAGATGGACACGGTATGACGATAGTATGACAGGATGATATTGGCAATTGGAATTCTTCCTAGTTGAGAGGGAGTGTTAATTTATGCAATTAGGGTCAAATTCCACATTGGACAACTCATATTTCAAAGATGATGATTGCATTAGATTCCCCTTTTCGAGGGGACCAAAATCGACCTAAAGATTACCTCATTTGGACAAGATGAAGTTGGTTTTTGAATTTATGAACCCTCACATGTACATTGGGACAGGTCGGCCTCACACATATGTACAATTAGACAGGTCGGCTTCAACATCAAGTGGACACTCATGGAAGCCTATAAATACAAGAGACCTCAAGCTGATTTGCACATCATGATGAAGCATTCTCTTCTCTTCTTCTATTGTTTGGTTCGCACAGGTTTGACGGAGGAAGTTTCGCGCAAGGTCCGAAATTATAGGTTTGAGGCTCGCATGTGTCTCGGGTTTCTGTTTTCTGGTCGCACGCATGTCAGAGGACAAATTCGACTACAGTTGCATGCTCAAAGTGCTTCAGAGAGCGACTGGGAACTTGCAGTTGCTCGCATAACAACTTGAAGGGAGCGACAGGGGCTTTGAAACAATTCTGGGAGGATTAGACCCCAGTCGCTTGCTTACCACACTTTAGGGAGTGACCGAGAAGTCATAACTGCTCGCTTACAGTGCCTCAGGTAGCAACCGAGAAGTCACAGTTGCTCGCTGAATATCTTGATGAGTGCGACTATGGTTCAGAGCTAGGGTTTGACAGTTGATCGCAATTGACTGCAAATGTCTGAACGCTGGAAGGTTTCTCTCTGTTGTACAATAATTGTGAAAGTCTGCTTTTGATTTGTATTGGGTAAATCTGTACTAGATGATTATGTATCATGCTCATTGTACTCACTGCTGAAACATTTTATGACAATCTAATAAGAAGAAGATTTGAAAGGGTTTTCCCCCATAGTGGGGTTTTTCACTCGTCTTTGACTAGTTTGGTGTCACTTGTGGTTGTGCTATTGTCTCCTTTGTCATTGCATATATTGTTCTATCTTCAATTACTGTTCATGATTGGAAACATTGTTAACAATTGGATGCATTGTTAAATGAAGAATTGATTTGGGTTGAAGTAATTGAAACAACATAGAACAATCTGAAAAATTAACATCTTTTACTTGGATTTTGCAGCAACATTGGCATTTTCCTGAGGTGTCAGAACTTTTCCTTCTACATATTCTAAGACATCATTTTCATCCAATATCACTTCCAACTTGATCTTCCAAGTAACAAAGTTTGATGAGTCACCCAACTTCTCAGAATCCTTGAAGTAAGAGGTAGACATCTCGACCAAATCAAATAGGCTCCTTTAGCTTCTTTCAAGTATGATTGCTCTTGTATCTTGTTTCCTTGGGCTTGTCTTCACTTTGGCTCTGATCCCATGTTAATTTTCCATTGTTCTATGTTGTTACAATCACTTTAACCCAATTCTTAACTTCAGTTAACAATCAAATCAATCTTCCAGTGATAAATAACAATTGTATATAGAATAGTAAATGCAATGTACAGTAGAAGACAATCAAGAGTAATAACAAGAGACATCAGAATTGGTCAAAGACTAGGGAAAAAACCCACAAGGGGGAAAACCCTTTCAAATTCTTCTTCTTATTAGATTGTCATAAAATGTTCAACAAAGAGAGTACAATGATTCAATTCACCATCAAGAGTCAAAGTTGATCCTTTGACTATCCAACGAAACCAAAACAATATCCAAGAGATGGGCCCAATAGACAAATCTGATCGAAGTCGAAGTCTCGAAAAATTGATCCAAGCCTGCGGTCAATAGTCAACAATATCTGAGGTCACAACCACAAGGACTCGGTAATCATCAGTGCGATTGTGGCCCTGCAGCCAAGGCGAGTACCTTATCAATCGAGCGATTGTAGCCGAGGTTTCCCTGAACCAAGCTTGCGATTCCAGATCAATATCTTCTTCTCACATGTGTGAGCTTAGACCTTGAAATTTCAAACCTATACGAACCAATTTCAAACCTGTACGAACCAATCCAAAGAAGATTGAAGAAGAAGATGCTTGATGATTAGGTTGACTTGTCTTGTATTTATATGCTTCCAAGAGGTGTCCAATTTCTCTTTAGGCCGACCTAAACTTTTGTGCACATGTGGGTTTTCACGTTAAAAATACATTTTTCCTTAACCAAATTAAATTCTTTAGGGGCTAGGAGGGGTCTTTCTTGATGAGGAAGATTGTCCAAAGGACGGAATTTGTCCCTGAGATGCCAAATTAACAGGAGTAAGAATTTCCTAAAGACAAAACCCATGATTTGTAGGATAAATTTATAAGTAGGGTTTTCTATATTTGTTGAAGAAAGTCTAAGGAGGTCAAGTTCAGTTAGATTATTGTGGCCGAGTTAGAGACTACTACCCAGGAGAGAGAACCAAAGAATTCCAAACCATCAGCTCAGCATGGCCCTCTCTCTTTGGCCAGCCTATTTTGAAACACCATCTCAGGATGATATAGTTCAAGAGGAACCAAATGTCGATATAGAAACTCTGGGACACGAGAAGAACATGATTGAAGGAGAGGGAAAAATGAGAGGGACAAGAAGGATAAATTTATGAAGGCGTCCTAATAAAGGAAGTCCCCATTGATAATGTTGCTCACCCTCAACTCCAATACATTTTATCCACTCCTTAAAGTTTTGAAAGGAGGGATAAAGAAGTGGAAATGGCATCTCCAGAACCTCCAGGATGAATGGAGGGAACAAGCAAAATGTTAACAAGAAGCACCAATAAGAGGATTAACTAGGGAAGTGATTCCTCTAATCAAGAGTTTGAAAGCCATAAAAAAGTGGCAGACTGACCAAAAAAGAAGCAAGGGACGCCAAGGCCGAGCAAAAAATTAAGCAAGGCGATTAGTTTCAAAATTATGGAAATCCTAAAGAATGTGAGCAACAAAAAAAACAAAGGAACAAAGGCTAGAGTAGCTAAGTTGAGCTCTTCAAAGTTTAGATGAAAGTCGTTTCTTGGAATATACGGGGAACCCTCTTAAATCCTGGGCTCTAAAAGATTTAGTCAGAAGAGAAAATATGCATGTTTTGTTTTTGCAAGAAACCAAATTGGCAGAGGAAGAGACCTTGTCCATGTCAAGGATATTTTGTAGAAATGGTTCTGGTGTTGTGCAGGGCTCATGTGGAGCTTCTGGCACTGTAGGTACTTTTTGGCGCGATTCATGTTTTGTGCTAAAAGCTTGCACCAAATCAAGATCTTGGGTGGCGGTCAGGCTCAAAGGCAAAAATTCAAAAGAAATACTTTCAATTGTTAAGTTATATGCTCTAGTTATATAAAACGAGAAGGGAGAATTTTGGGATTCTCACATAAACCTAAAGGAAGAACAATGGCATATCAACAATATGGTAGGTGGTGTTGATAAATCTAGAGCATCGAGGTTAGGTGATTTCTCTTGTATTAGTAATTGCTTGTGAGTGTTTTTTACTTTTTTAGATTATGATCTTCTTTTACTTAGGTTATTAGTGTTCTTCTTCATCAAATAACTACCAATGCATAAACCATAAAGAGACAAGAGACACAAAATATAGGCTATCAGCTAGGCCCAAAACGTCTCACTCTTTGAGAGGAAAACCTGAACAAATTCTTCTTCTTATAGAGATTCCAATTGACGAATACCAAGGCCAAGACCCTTGACCTATTTGCCACTCCAAGACCAAGGCACACAGCTCCCTTGATGAAGTCCTTCTTCCTTGAGTCAACGATAGTCAACCTTATGCTTTTTCCTTCTTCTCAACTTCTCTTCAACTTCAACTACTTCAGACCTTTACTGGTTTTGGCCTCCTTGAATTAGGCCTTTTTTGCATGGTGATTCCTTCTAGCTTCCCTAGACCTCCTCTTTTTCTTGACTTTCTTCCAACTCGGCTGCCTTATTAGGACTATTATCCTTCTCAGTTCTTTCTGTAGCAAGTATCCTCTACCTCCTTCGCACGTGTGTCCTAAAACAGACCCAAAAAAGATCCAAGAGATGCCCAAGAAAACATCGCTCTACTTTTTATCTTCACGTTGACTAGGAGGTTTTCTTTTTCTGACCTTCGCACTTCTGGTTAACTTCAAACCTGCACCAAATTTCTTGCTCTGAAATGAGGCCAAGTGGCCTATTTATAGTTGTTTTCCACCATAATAGGTCGACATGATTGCTAGCTAGGCCAACGTGTCATTAAGTGAAGATATAATTATCCCTCTTGAAGCCGACTTGAGGAGGAGACTTTGCTTGGTCTTTGAGGGCCTTCCTATACATTTAATGATTCATACAAAAGTTTAACATGCCCAAGAAGGGTCCTTCATACATAACATAGACTCAAATTGACTTTTATGGCTAGATGACAAATCCTAAAGGCTCACAGTGGGAACCATCACTAAAATATAATTCCTTGCTCACGAAACCCATGAGACAAGCATTACAATAATTTTATTTTTCTTTTTTTCATCAATTACTTAAAATCATAATTACACATGTCATTATGAAGACCAAACCTAGTTACACTTTTCAACACTCCCTCTTAACTAGGGAGGTATTCATAATGGTACTTGGTCATTCTCAATCTAAAGAATTTATCATAAGAAGAGTCAGATTGGTAACCCATTTGTGTAGCATCATATCAATCAACATTGTCACATAGGAAGGGCTTGACTAACAACTCTATCTCTCCACGAGATTTGAGCACAATGCTGGCGAGACCAATGATGTATAGAATCATTGTCTCTCTCGGAACATACCCCACTCGGGCTCTTAGGGTGTGTTCCCCTTGTACTATTCTTATCTTGGATTCCTGGTCCTCAAAGAATATCAGTCTTCTACGACTACTCTTATCTTGGATGCCCTAACTTATCCTCAAAGAGTATTGGATGCTGGATGTTTACCCAACCCTCCATTCTGTCTTCTCAAGTGAAGACAAGAATGATGTGTCTATCTCTCGCTCGTAATTAGGGAGGACATATCTTTTCCAATAAAGGAATGTACTCATTCCTATGGAAGGAATGTACCTAAGCTCCCTCTTGTCTTAGGAATTTCCAAGTTTCTTGCAAGTAAGAAACTTGTTTCCAGGCTCTCTCTTAATTAGGGACCTACAATAGCTCCTCAGGGGGAGATGATGGGACAACCAGCTGCTTGAATAACTCCTCATTACGATGTCATGAACTTTTTTTTGTTATGTAGGAGCAATGTTGCACGAAGCGGGGACGAAGTGGGGACGTTTTTTGGAAGCGGGGATGCAAAAGCGTCATTTTCCAAAAATCTAGGAAGCGAAGCATTCTGCTATATATATATATATATATTTATATATTTTTTGCATTTATACTCAAAACAAACATCCCAAATACCAAATTAGTTGTAGAAGACATGAAAACATGCATATTTTTGCATAAATCAAGATAGATATAACATCCATTGTACATTAATGATTAATTATTCGAGCATCAACCATCTAGAATGTAAATTCTTCTCCTCTTGTCTAGCCTTTGCCTGTACCTCGATTGTCTAGGGATATTAGTCAACATTGCCCAATTTTGATCAAACTACTTAATTCAAGACTTAAAATATGGTAGAAAAAGCTTAACATGCTTGATTGATGATTTTGACTTGATTGAAAGATAATTTTTTGCTAAGGGCGTGCCGCGTGACAAAGGAGTTCAACAATTAACACCACCAACACTAGGGTACATATGCCACAATCTACCTTCATACTTGATATAATCTAATGAAATGCCACAATCCCATTGATCTTGAATTCTTAAAAACTGTTAAGTCTGCTGAATTTTGAATAGGATATGAAATTCTATTTTCTCCATATGAAGTCCAATGAAGCTGGAACCACTCTCAAACATCTTGAGTCATTTCATGGTAATGTTAAAAATTTAGGTAGAAGGATGAAAATGAAAAATAAAGGAGAATGTCACTTTTACTTTAAGAATTTAACATTACCATGAGGGAGCATCTGCTATATTTATATTTTTTTTGCTTTCATTCTTCACCCTAACCCAAGGTGGACCCACCCCCAACAAGCAAACTCACCTAAAATTAAAAAAGAAATTGAAAAAAAAAACGATTTTCTAAACAGCGCGAAGCTTTTCCGGAAGCCTACGGAAGCGCCAAGCTTCCGACGTTCGAAGCGCCGTACGAAGCGCTCTTTTGTACCATGCTTCCGAATTTCCAGGAAGCGGCAAAAATTTCGGAAGCGTGCTTTCGATGAAGCTTCCTAGGCGCTTCCGCACGGGATGCGCTTCGGGGCTTGGAACCGGGGGGGGGGGCGCTTCGTGCAACATTGTGTAGGAGTCTTCATGTTTGGGACTTCTACATAGGGCACCGCCCATCCATCATTTTCATCCATGAGTCAGGCATGTCATCATCAGAAAGTGATTCATCAGTCCATCTTTGGCCTTCGTTCATGCCATGTTGCTTTCTTCATGCCATGTTTACTTAAGGATCTTTCATCCTACTACATGTGCATTGGTGGTGGAAGACATTCGTAGATCTTCCCTTGGCAGCCCTACGTAAACCCATCCAGATATTGTTCAAAAATAAAGGAATGAACATTAAAATCAACATTACTTTTGTGATGGTCTTTCATCATGACATCTTCTAGATTGGATCAACATCCTGCATACATATCGACACATCTCCCAAAAATATATATTGTCAAGGGTCTCTTTCTTTTTCAGACACCATCAAAGTCTTCATATCTTCCATGGAGATATCCTAGTCAAATCTTCTTGGTCTTTCGGATGTTGATTGCCTTTACCATGGATGCATATGCCACAATCTCTTCCTTCCTTTCTTCACTCATTGGATTCCCAAGAGCTTCCAGTTAGAGTTCCTCAATTGTAGTCAACCACCTCATACTTCACATGAGGACATATTATGTTGATTTCATCTAGTGAATGTGTGACCCATGCATTCTTGCATCCCTTTGAGGGAGGAGATCCTTTCTTTTGATGATGCTCTTAAGATGGAGCAGTGGTTCTTGATACCTGCAACAACATGACATGACTTCCACAAAATCAAATGTAAGCATACATACCTCATTTTTCCTTTGGGTCATCCAGACTTTTTGCAATAGTTTCCTTGATTGAATGAGCTTCAATCCCTTGATTTTATTCACTTTTATGTCATCATACCATCATCCCATGAATTCCACAAGTTTGGAATTCTTGATGAAGCACTTGCTTCTCCTCATGATAGGTGAACCTTTCTTCCATCAGAGAATCTTGAGGATCTAAAATATCCCCATCAATAGATGTTTCCTTTTGATAGATATATGATGAACCTTGTACTAGATGACCTTGCCACTAATGTTCCCAATGAGATTCCCAAGAGCTATATCCTTGGCTTCCGTAGATTATAACCATCTTTTTGTTGGCATTATGATGTATGTGTTGTACTTGATGGCAACCAACTTATAGCAGAACAATTCACTTGTATATGGTAACTAGATGAATCTACAAAAGAGATATCAAATGTGACAGAATTCATGACAATAGTGTTTACAGATGTGATGCAGGGAAGTTTCGAGGAATCAGTTCAGAAGGCAACTCACTCAGACGAAAGATCACAATATAGCAGGTAAACAACAAAGAATGACAGATCAATCTTCACAGAATGAAGAAAGAGAGGTATACGCAGGTTCACCATTGAACAAGCCGTGTATACACATAGGTTAACAGAACAAAAGAAGCGTATAACGTACACACGCACTTTCACAGAAAGGAAAGCGCGTATACCTTGGGAAACTAAGTTTTTGGTCCGAGGTATTGACCCTAGGTATTTGATCCAAGGTATTGGTCTTAAGTGGTTTTGGTCCATGGTATTGAGAAAGGCCTAAAACTATATAAGGAGGAGAAGATCATTGGGCCAAAATACACAAGTATTGAATATTTGATGAAGTGTGAGATCTAGTATGTAGGTTATTGGGTTATGGTGCATTGCTGGATCTGAACCAAGGAGGAACCTTAGTGTTTGATGAAAGATAAGATCTAATGATGCATCAGGATCTCAAGGCTTGAAGTGAATTATCTTTATGTGATTTGAGGCTTGAAGTGAATTATCTTTATGTGATTTGATCATGTATCTGAATAACTGGCGCATGTTGTAGTATGTAAATATGATGATCTGGGTATGACTGAAGTCTATAATAGTTGTAATGTTCAAATCATCATTTACAGATCTGCACGCAGGTTCAACACATGGAAGTAGCGTATACCTTCTAAAATATGTTTTAGTTGCCTCTGTTTGTTGTTGCAATGTTCTGGGTTCTAGCTTGGGTTCTGGTTACTGTATTTTGGTGACAGTATTCTGAATGATCAAATTGATGGGTTGTCAAAGTGATTGATTGATTCGGTTGTGGTTGGTTCAAGAGGTGATTGGTTGATGCAAATATATTTGATATGATGTTGTTGATGGATCCAGTCTAAAAATTTATGAAACGTGCTCGATGGAAGAAAAAGGAGAAGGTCGTAGCCTTCTGTAGGTCACCGTCTACGTACTAGTAAACACATCGGCTAGTACAAGAGCTAGGGGGTTGTAGCTTCCTTTCTGTATAAGTTGGAGAACGAGAGAAGGTTGTAGCCTTCTGCAGGTAGAAACCTGCGTACTGGTATAAGACTGCACCAATACAAAAATTGTAAACAGAGTTTTCTTATTCAAAGAAGACAGAGACGATTGCCGCAGGTGGTTTTCACCCACATTGGGTTTCCACCTTCTATCTTGGTGTTCATGTGTGTTGCTTATGTGTGATGCTTTAATCTGTTTTTACTGCACTGTCTAATGAATTCCTGATATACTGATTAAAGTTCAAGACATGATAATTTGGGTAAATCAAAAGATCTCTGCATATACGCTAGTTGCATTAAGTACAGTCGTGTATACGCGTTAGTTCACTGAACTGAAGTAGAGTATACAAATCAGTTTTGAAAATTAAATTATTGATGTGATAATATTGATTCACCCCCCCTCTTAGTGTTGTTTCCACCAATTGGTATCAGAGCAAGTCCTTCAGAAGAAGCTTGATCGCTTGAAGGAAGATCCATCATCATGAGTAATCAAGAAAGTGGGGGATCCATCAGACCGCCAATCTTTGACGGGAGCAACTTTGTTTATTGGAAGGTAAGAACCACAACCTATTTTCAATCACTTGGAACAGATGTATGGGAAATCGTGGAAGGAGGATATACATTTCCATCAACAATTCCTATAGATACGGCAGGTAAAAAGCAATATGAAACCAATGCCAAGGCTGTCAATACATTATTGGGAAGTTTGTCACAATCAGAGTCTGTCAAAGTTATGCAGCTCAAATCCGCCAAGAAAACCAGTGGTACATCGACAATGGATGCACAAAACACATGACAGGTGACAGAGAAAAACTACACTCATATAATGCCTTAGAAAAGGAAAAGAGTGTCTCATTTGGAAACGACACTCCTGCTGTCATAAAAGGTAAAGGCTCTGTTTTCTTGAAAGAAAAAGTTAAAGCTGGAAATGTCATGTATGTTGATGGCTTAAAACATAACCTGTTGAGTGTGAGTCAAATGTGTGATCAAGGAAATGAAGTAATGTTTCGGTCAAATGGATGTGTTGTTCGTGAGCTTGATACAAGAAAAACCGTGATTAAAGGTACAAGAACTCCAAACAACCTATACATATTCAAGGGAGGACAACAACAGTTTTATCTAAGCAAAAATGATGAAAACTGGCTATGGCACAGAAGATTGGGGCATCTAAGCTTTTCTCAAATAAGAAAAGCATGCGGATTCCAGACTGTTCGAGATCTTCTAGATATCAATTTTCCTGAAAATACTATATGCAAATCATGTCAATTCGGTAAGCAAACCAGATCTCAATTCATCGAAAAGGAAGGATCAGCTAGTAAGCCTCTTGAACTTGTTTACACTGATTTATGTGGACCATCAAGGAAAAATTCACCTCGTGGAGAACAATACTTTATATTGTTCATTGATGATTTTTCCAGAATGTGTTGGATAGGTCTTCTAAAGCATAAAGATGAAGCATTTGAAAAGTTCAAAGCCTTCAAAGCTTTGATTGAAAATGAATCAGATCGCAAAATCAAATGCCTCAGATTTGATCGAGGAGGGGAATTTACCTCGGATGAATTCTTTGACTTCTATGAACAACATGGAATAAAGAGGCAGTTCTCCACTGCAAGGACTCCTCAGCAAAATGGAGTGGTAGAAAGGATGAACAAAATTGTTCAACAAATGGCTCGTGCTATGCTAGATGAATCTGGAACTCCTGCAATCTTCTGGGGTGAAGCTGCATTTTCCGCCGTCACTATTTTCAACCAAGGAAATGTTTGGGTAAACAACACTCAAACTCTACATGAACTTTGGTATGGTAAAACTCCTATGGTAAAGTACTTCAAAGTTTTTGGAAGCAAATGTTACATCAAAAGGATTGATGAAAAACTTGGTAAGTTTGAACCTAGAGCAGATGAAGGTATTCTTCTTGGCTACTCTTCCCAAAGTAAAGGATATAAATGTTATAACAAAAGACTTGGGAAAATTATTGAAAGTATTGATGTTGTAGTTGATGAAGCATGCAAAAATCCAAAACAGATAAAAACCGAAGATCATGACAATGAAGAAGATGAGGATCACTTTCCCACATCAAATCACATTGATTCTGAAGAAGAAACCAATGAAGCACCAAAAGAAGAGATAACGATAGAAGAAAAGACTCCGTCCAGGTATGTTCAGAAAAATCATCCAGAAACTCAAATTTTGGGGGAAAAGGGGCAGGTGTGCAGACAAGAAGAACTATTGCCGAAACCTCAAGCTATCTAGCATTACTATATTCCACTGAACCTCAAAATGTGAATGAAGCATGCAGAGATGAATGTTGGGTCAAGGCCATGAATGAAGAACTTGAGCAAATTGAAAAGAATAATACTTGGGAATTAGTTCCTAGACCTCATGATAAGAATATCATAGGAATTAAATGGATATTCAAAAATAAGCTGAACGAAAATAGAGACGTTGTTAGAAACATGGCTAGACTTGTTTGCAAAGGATATGCTCAACAAGAAGGTATAGAGTTTGAAGAAACTTTTGTACTTATTGCTAGACTTGAAGCCATAAGAATGTTTCTTGCTCTTTCTAGTTTTCAGAAATTCAAAGTATACCAAATGGATGTAAAATCTGCCTTTCTTAATGGAGACTTAGAAGAAGAAGTCTATATTGAACAACCAGAAGGATTCGTTCTTGGAAATGATGCAAAACTTGTATGCAAACTCGGAAAATCTCTCTATGGTTTACAACAGGCTCCGAGAGCATGGTATTACCGTCTTGACAAATATCTCCACCAACAAGGTTTTTCAAAGGGGTTAGCAGATAACAATCTATATACAAAGATGGACATTGATAAATTGCTAATAATTGTTGCGTATGTTGATGATATCATTTTTGGTAGCAATGAAGAATCCATGAGTCAAAATTTTGCCTTAGTAATGTAGCAAGAATTTGAAATGTCCTTGCTTGGTGAGCTCACCTACTTTCTTGGTCTACAAGTTCAATAGAATAAAGATGGTATTTTTCTCTCACAAACTAAATATCTCAAATAGATCCTGAAAAAGTACGGCATGGAAGATTCTAAATTAGTATGTACCCCAATGGTAACAGGGTGCAGCTTTAGTTCAAATGATGAATCAACAACAATACATCAACCAACTTACAGATCCATGATTGGCAGTCTGCTTTATCTAACAAGTACCCGACCAAACATCATGCATGCAGTGGGAATAGTTGGAAGATTCCAAGCAAATCCTAAGGGAACACACCTTCAGGCAGTCAAAAGGATTTTCAAATATCTTCAAGGAACACAAAACTTTGGTTTATGGTATCCTAGAGATGCCGATCTTACACTTCATGCATATACAGATACAGATTGGGCAGGAAGTGTTGATGACAGAAAAAGCACTAGTGGTGGTGCATTCTATATGGATTCCAGGTTAGTGTCTTAGTTCAGCAAGAAACAAAGTTCGATTGCATTATCTACAGCTGAAGCAGAATACGTGGCCGCTGCATCTTGCTGCACACAACTACTTTGGAATCTGGATGATGCAAACCTTGCAAGACATTGAGATCACATGTACTCCACCTATCTCCATTCTATGTGATAATACACGTGCCATCAGTATTTCAAAGAATCCAGTCATGCACTCCAAGACCAAGCACGTACCCATCAAATATCATTTTCTACGTGAACAAGTGCTTGAACAAAAAGTCAAACTAGAATATGTTCCCTTCAAAGAACAGTTTGCTGATAGATTCACGAAACCACTGCCCAGAGAGACATTTGAATATCTCAGACAAAAACTGGGAGTAGTTGCTGCATTATCCTGCTGTTAAATCCTATTTTCTTCAAAGAAAGGTGGTTATACACGAGTTTCATAAAGTGTAGTCGCGTACATATGTGGGTTTCTATGGGTACAGTCGCGTATATGTTGGTTTGAAGGAAAGCAGTGGGCCAGACTCAAAAAAAAAAGGGTCTGCCATGGTTCTGTCAATTATCTGCTTTGTTTGACGTTGGTTTCACTTTGCTGATAACATATGAAAATATATTGGTTCTCATAAAGTTGTTGATAACTTGATGTATATCTGATTGATGATGATGCTTTGATAAATTATACTGACATATGCAATGATCAGATCTGACAGTGAACAGGTGGAATAGATTCAGGGGGAGAACATTGTTGATGATAGTTTGGGAACTAATGATGGACATATACAAGTTGTTGGTCTGGATGCTGATTGACAGATGCTGCTGATGGTGCAGATCATATGATAGTCGCTGATGACTATCATGGTCTTGTTTAAGATATTTGGTCTCTGTTATATATGTCATGTACATATTTTAATGTAAAGGTCATGAAAAGACCTAATTTGTAACCCCACTATGCATGGGATGGATGATGTAATGTTTTTTTTTGACATGTATAAACAAGTGGTATATCCCCACTTGGTTGGGTGGATGATTCAAATTTGGTATATCCCCACTTGGTCGGGAGATGAATGTATGTATGAGTCATTGGTGATAGGAAGGTCATTTGTGATGTATGTATAGAGTCATGTTCTTCTTTTAGAACATCTTTTTGCAGATCTTGCTTATGCTCAGGGGGAGCATGGACTCGATCATGGGAGCTCAATCAGCACATTTCATCATATCAAAAAATTGAGCATGCACTCAGGGGGAGTAGGATCCTTTGCCCTTGATGTTAAAGGGGGAGGGTGACTTGGTGTGGTTGTTGTTGCCATCAAGTCCAAAGGGGGAGATTGTTGACATTATGATGTGTACTTGATGACAACCCACTTATAGTAGAACAACTCACTTGTATTTGGTAACTAGATGAATCTACAGACGAGATATTAGATGTGACATAATGCATGACAATAGTGTTTACAGATGTGATGTAGGGTAGCTTCAAGGAATCAGTTCAGAAGGCAACTCACTTAGATGAAAGATCACAGTATAGTAGGTAAACAACAAAGAATGACAGATCAGTCTTCACAGAATGAAGAAAGAGAGGTATACGCAGGGACACCATTGACCAAGCCGCGTATACACGCAGGTTAACAGAATAAAAGAAGTGTATAACGTACACACGCACTTTCATAGAAAGGAAAGCATGTATACCTTGGGAAACTAAGTTTTTGGTCCGAAGTTTTTGGTCCATGGTATTTTGATCCATGGTATTTGGTCTGAGGTATTGACCCTAGGTATTTGATCCAAGGTATTGGTCCTAACTTCTAAGTGGTTTTGGTCCATGATATTGAGAAATGCCTAAAACTATATAAGGAGGAGAAGATCATTGGGCCAGAATACACAAGTATTGAATATCTGATGAAGTGTGAGATCTAGTATGCAGGTTATTGGGTTATGGTGCATTGCTGGATCTGAACCAAGGAGGAACCTTAGTGTTTGATGAAAGATAAGATCTAATGATGCATCGGGGTCTTAAGGCTTGAAGTGAATTATCTCTATGTGATTTGATCATGTATCTGAATATCTGGCACATGTTGTAGTCTGTAAATATGATGATCTGGGTATGATTGAAGTCTGGAATAGTTGTAATGTTTAAATCATCATTTACAGATCTGCACACAGGTTTGACACATGGAAGTAGCGTATACCTTATAAAATATGTTTTAGTTGCTTCTGTTCGCTGTTGCAGTGTTCTAGGTTTTGGCTTGGGTTCTGGTTACTGTATTCTGGTGACAGTATTCTGAATGATCAAATTGATGGGTTATCAAAGTGATTGATTGATTCGGTTGTGGTTGGTTCAAGAGGTGATTGGTTGATGCAGATATATTTGATATGATTTTGTTGATGGATCCAGTCTAAAAATTTATGAAACGTGGTCCCTGGAAGAAAAAGGAGAAGGTCGTAGCCTTCTGTAGGTCAGCGCCTATGTACTAGTAAACACATCGGCTAGTACAAGAGCTAGGGGGTTGTAGCTCCCTTTCAGTAGAAGCTGGAGAATGAGAGAAAATTGTAGCCTTCTATAGGTAGAAGTCTGCGTACTGGTATAAGACTGCACCAGTACAAAAACTGTAAACATAATTTTCTTATTAAAAGAAGATAGAGACAATTGCAACAGGTGGTTTTCACCCACATTGGGTTTCCACCTTATATCTTGGTGTTCATGTGTGTTGCTTATGTGTGATGCTTTAATCTGTTTTTACTGCACTGTCTAATGAATTCTTGATATATTGATTAAAGTTCAATACATGATAATTTGGGTAAATCAAAAGATCTCTGCATATACGTTGGTTGCATTATGTATAGTCGCGTATACACGCTAGTTCACTGAATTGAAGTAGCGTATACAAATCAGTTTTGAAAACTAAATTATTGATATGATAACACTGATTCACCCCCCCTCTCAATATTATTTCCAACACTTTCATGCTTCTCTATGATGATGTACCGAGCTTTTGCTTTCAATGCTTCTATGATGCTGTGATGCATCCCATCATTTTTCTTAGTGAATAATGATGGCCATATCTCACAATAGAAGAGTTAGAAACTTGAGAAGAACTTAGGTGAGGAAAACTATCTCAGTCATAATAGAGATCTCTTACTTCCTTATTCTTGGATTTCTTCTTTTCAACTTCCTCCACTTCTTCGGTGATATGGGCTTCTTCTCTTCCTATTTTGTTATTGTCCTTCTTGATCTTAGGACAATTTCTTTTGTAGTGCCCATATTATTGACACCCATAGCATTGTATCTTAAACACGTCCCTTTTCTTTTTCCAAGAACCAAACTTTCCAAATTTTCCCTTTCTTCCTGTCATTGTAGCATAAGCTTGACTTTGCTCATCTGCTCCCACTTCAGATTTGGTCTTTAGTCTAGATTTTTCAATCTTGCACAATGACTATAGATCCTGGAATGGAGTAGCTTCTTTCTTCCCATAAATACTTGAAGTAAAGTTACCCCACTCCTCTGGCAGTGCATTTAATACAACTGTAGTCATTTCTCTATTAGACATGACTTCCCCCAGGTCTTGTAGTTGATCCCAGATCTCAGATTTCCTCATAAATGTTAGAAAACCAGAAAGGTAGAAATACTTGCTTATATAGATAATTAGTTGTGATTTTTTTATCTTTATGTTCTTCTTTTATCTTTTAGTTCATCAAGCAATTACCAAAACAATAACACAAGGGCAACAGATGTAGGCAGACAACCAAGTCAAAACCCCTATCTAAGGGAAGACCCAGTGATGAATTCTTCCTTCAATAGTTTCTTGAGGTAATCTTGTTACTGCTCAAACTAGCAAGGGGACCTAAAGAGGATCCCTAACAGGCAAATGCTAGGCCAAGGGCAACCAATGGAGACTTAGCCCACTGCCACCTCAGCTAAGGCTCCCATCTATTTATAGACTTTCACCGATGGGAGGAGACCCGGTATATTATGGAGTCACCGATGAGGGATAAGTCAATGAAATGATGTGGACTGACCCAAACAATCCCTTTCTTAGAAGAGTTAGAAAGATAAGGTTGGCTTGCCTTATAAGAAAAGTGCAATGTCTTCTAGGGAAAGGAAAGGAGGACTTAAGGGTTGGTTTTGTGGGATATGACTTATGAAGGAACTTCCCAATCCCTAAAATCCTTATTGTAATTGATATCCCTGATGTTTTTGAAGAATTGTCTTTTCAATGGAATGGGACCATGCTGGACCAAGTGGACCCGTTCTAAGATAGGGGAAATGAGTATAGCAACCAATCATATTCTTACCCTAGACAAGGTGGGGAAAGGATTAGAAAAAGAATTTTCACTTGAAGGTGTTGATTTGATTCCACGAGGCACTAGCCTTGGGGATGCTAAGGCAAAGTTTGATCTCGGAGCTAGGCCTTGGCTTTCCTCCCAACTCCATCGTCGGAATAGCTTCAAAATTGGAGGAGACCTTGAGGAAACACCAGTGCAAGAGATCCTAGGAGATCAAACCTTTTGGAGGCTAGCATGCCGAGAAATTGATGCCCTAGGTGCCCCAACTTGGCTAGACCTGGAAGAAGGCAAAAGAATGTGATTTTTGGTGACCACCTTTTGGTAGATTAACGCCTTAGTCTTTGGGAGAATGGAGTCTATGATGAATATGAGTAGGATTTCTTTATTCCCAGTTAAGGAGGCCTCAAGAGCACTTCGCTAGCCTTTTAGGTCAAGAAGAAGCAATCTTGCAACTTTTATACTTCGATGTGCAAAGGAAATGGATTATCAAGGTCAAATTCTTTGATACAGTTACCCCTAGGAGATTTCGTTCATATTACATGGCCCATATATTGAGAGATGCTATAATAGAGACAAAATTCCACAATTTTAAGCAGTAAATGCATGCAGCAATTAGCCCTAGAACAACGGAAATCCCAGTCCAATGTATATGACAAAGTAAAACAAGAATAACATTAAAAGCATGTACTTACATGTAACAAAATATATCCAACCATTCACAATTAACAAGAGAGAAGCTCCAAGAGAAGATAGACCAATATCCACACATCAAAATTAATCCATAAAAGCTCCAATTCATCCTCTAGAAAAATTGTGAAATTCTCTAAAGAAGAGAGAGATCCAATCCAAAGTGATGATGAGAAAATGAGCTCATCTCAGTTGTATTTATACACAACTTAGGAGTTCGAATTAGCCTCCTTGGCCTACATAAGCCCCAAAAATAAAATAATGTTCCAATAATTCAACTTTTGGTGACAAGCCCGCCAAACTAGCTCATACATGAAAAATTAAGTCTCTGAAGAGGTCAAATAATAATCTATGCGTGTTGTAGGGCTCTCTGAGAGGCCTAATGAGCTCCATGGTTGCCACAATGAAGAATAGGACCCTCAAAAGAAGTGGACAAGGGGTTGGCCCCTTGTAATAACCCGTGGTGCTCCAAATGACATGTGGGGGTACATAAGTGTCCTCATGGGTCTGCAAACAAATTGAAGATGCCTGTAGATCGCTTGCATGGGCTAGGATGATGGTGTAGGTGATGCCACATCGTCGTGCAAGTCTTGGATCATATGCTAAGTGTATGGTGCAAATCTGGGGCCCACTGGGCATTGTGGGTCACATGCATCTTCCTTGTCCAATAAGTGAACCACGAGTAATCTATGAATGGTTGTGGGGATCCATGGAGTGTTGTCTGCTACTGTGGAGGGCCATGGCTCTCAATGCACATCCTACATGTGCCAATGTAGCCCTCTAGAGGATTAGGACCCCATATAGGGAGACCAAACCCAAAATGAAGACCATCTACAATACTGCATAAGCTCCAATGCGTCCCCTAGCCTTCCAGTACAACAAGTCATTAGAAAAATCGAGTAAATGAGCTTACCAAATCATGGACCACAGGTGGGGACTTCATATTGGCTTGCCCATCCATAATGGGCTTCGGGATGTGCCAATGTCTCCTAAACTCCAAATGGGGTTAACCAATAATCCTATTAGGTGGTTTCTACTTCTAAAGGGAATAATATAGTCAAGGTACATCCTTCAAAAGTTGGCGGCATGTGACAGATAGCTGAATGACGTAGGGGATGAGAAGGGGAAGCCCTAGGTCACATGCTAGGGTACAAGGGTAGCTAATAAGAGGGAAGTTGTTGAAGAATCTAGGGCATCAGGGATATAGTGAGCTTCTTTTGAGTCGTGATAGTGATAACAATTTGTGAAGTACTTTTACTTTTCTTATTTGCTCAATCTTCTCTTATTATTATTAGTGAGTGTTCTTCTTACTTCATCAAACAATTACCAAAAAAAAAGAGACAAGAACACAAGATGTTGGCTCTCAGCCAGGGAAAAAATCTCTCTCCTATAGAGGAAAACCCATTCGCAAATTTCTCTTATTAAAGCTTCAATTGACAAATTCCAAACCCTAGACCCTTGACCGATTGATCCTCCAAGCACAAGACACAGTCTCTCTTTCTTTGTCCTTCAATTGAAGCCTTCTTCTAGGTTGCACCTTGATCTCTTCCTTCACACTTCTTCCAACAACTATCAACTCTTTTTCCGACGATTGCATACACCCTAGGTCTCCTTAGAGTCATATTCTTTGGTGTTCTTTTTTCTTTCTCTTGCTCGCTTTATATTCTTCCTTCATTGTGATACTAAGGCTGGATAATGAGGCTCTTCCTTGAGGTATACTTCTGATTTAGAGGCAAATCCTCTAAACCCTAATACAGCTCTGGATTCTCACACGTGTGACTGATTTAGGCTGATGATTGACTTCCTTTTACTTATCCCTCCCTTCGCTTGAGATGGCACCTTCTATTTGGAGCCTCTCTTTAGCCCAATCGAACCCCTTTAAGTTGTTGCACTTCTAGATCTGATATGACCACACAAAATTCCTTCCTTCTTCACATGTGTGACAGAAAAGAGCCCTAAAACAGTGCTCCACAATTCGGATTTCTTCCTTGTCTTCTTCGCTTCCCTAGAAGCACTCTTCTTGGTCTTTTTCGTACCTCTTTCTTGCCTCTTCTCTTCGCTGATTTTAGAGATCACTTGATGGTCTAATGGTGAGGTCATACTGCTCTATATATAGGAGTTTGTCCCTCCTTTAAGCTGACTTGATCACTTGGGGAGCCTGACTTGACATTTGTGCATAAAAATTTCATTTCTTGAGCCTACTTGAAGAGGAGACTTGTCTTTGCCTTGGAGGATCTCTTTTGACATATTTCATCGACTCTAATACATAGATTTACATAGTGCAACATGCCCACATGGGTCTACAACATTTGCATTGATTCTTTGACTTTCCTATAGCACCTCAACATGTGCTAGACCTATGCAATGTGCAAGAAACTCATTGTTACAATTTACAGAAATAATATTTCTTTTCTTTTACAAGTAGAAAGAGCAAAATTATATTTATGAAGATTGAACCTAGTTACACTTTCTTCAACGACCCACACTTGGATTTATAATGTATAGGAGCAAGCAATCATGGTACATGAGGTGCCTTGGCCTTGATTTTTCCAACCTTCTTTATATGCCTTTCGCCTTTTTATGATTTTCTTTGATTAACTTCTCGGGGCTCAAGGGGTAAGAGCATGATGTATAAGATATAACAGTGAATACCCCCTTTTAAAAGGGGGCGGTTCATTGCCCACCAGGGGTTTGGACAATTATGGGTTCCTATATGATGAAGGAAGTTCATATAACTTGTAGGAACTAGGGTGATAGCAATGATGATGGGATAAAGCTCATGTGTTGGATTTTTCCCACGTACTAAATGTGTTTGTCCCAACCATCTTTTGCATTTTGTGGTATTTTCCTGTTGAATGTGGCCATATATGCTTTTATCTTTCTTTTTAGCTGCATCAACCTCTAGGCTTCATTCCAGGCCATGACCCAAGGTGTGGGCAAGGGGAAGGGGCAAGCTGACCCTATGTGGACTCAATGGAGAAATGTGGACCCAAGTGGGAGAAATGATGAATGGGGTAATAATGAGTGGAAAGAGGGTAATATTAGTGGATAAGGGAGCGGGACCACACAACTAAAATCAGGGTTTCCTATAAAGTACCATTCTTAGAGCCAAATGGTTAGTAAAAGAGATCCCACGGGACTAGAATCCAAGGTTAATACCTAAAAGGGGTCTAGGGGACAAGAGCACTAGCCTAACCCATTCTTTCTGCCGAATCCCCACACTAATCCATGCTCAGACGTGCCCATGATAAGCAAACTACAATACTCAATTTCCAAATGACAAGGCATACCTTTAGATTCGGGAGGCCCACCTTCAAACATACGATCATGTCAGATGGGCGAGAGACCATATCGCTGGGTCAGGCAATAGAAAAACGACACAATGAGCTAGCTAGTGGCTACAAGGGGTTGCTGGCTGCTCGCTGAGGACCATATTAGAGAAAAAAATTTCTCCTAGGGATATTACCCACAAAATGGTGGGTAGCAAATCCAAGACTCTAGACATGGATAGAGACTTCCTCCACACCAAGTCACCCTCATTCCTTCTTGTAGATGATAACTCTTCTAAAGCAACTTCGACCTTGCAACATCAATAGGAGCTTTGACCCAGTAGCAACTTCGACCCAGCAGCAGTGGCAGCGATAGCTTCGACCAAACTTGGGAGACTTCGATCTCCCTTGATACACCTCAGAAATGAGTGAGAGTTGTCCCAAAATTTCGTTCTTGAGATCTTCTATCTCCTTCCAAAAACTCCAACTCCTTTCGAGCCCTGCTTCTAGCCCTTTCTCAACTTCGCACTTTTTCAGCTTCTAGCTTTAGAAATCAAACTATGTGAGAGAGAATGAGATGCTCCAAATGAATTCAAACTGCGTTGTATATATAGCCTTCCAGGGAGGTCGAATTACTTGTCTTGAGGCCAACTTGGTGTGGATGAGACGAAATTCATTTTGACTCAAAAATAATTCTTTTTACATGATCTGAAAGGCCAAGAAGGGTATCTTTTAATGTACAATGACTCTAATGAGTCAGAATAAATCCTAGAAGTCCTCAATGGGGACTTTGACCTAAAACATGATGACCCAAGCATGAAACCAATGCTTTAATAAGTCATCATAATAATAATAATAATAATAATAATAATATGTTCTTCATTCTTTTGATAAGTACATCTCAAATACATTTATGAAGACCAAGCCTAGTTACAAATTTCAACACTCCCTTTTAACTAGGGAGGTATTCATCAGTACAAGTACACGGAAAATCTTAGAACACATGAATCATGAAGAATTTTAGGCACCGCAATGCCATGGACTAGATTCCTGACCAGGGCAATCTATCCAAGGTCCTCCAACAATTTAGACACCGCAATGCCATGGACTAGATTCCTGACGAGGACAATCTCTCTCCTGACGAGGACAATCTCTCTAGGTGGGACTAAGATGGACTAAAGCTTTTAGCCTCTCTAGGTACCATCAAGCTTGCTTACTAACCATCAACCCAGGGATCTAGGTGCGTATCCGAGGTCAGAGCTCCCTGACCAACACCGCCCTCCCTACTTTGGGAACTAGACATCAACACAAAGTGCCGAACAGATGTCCTCCCATGCAATGTCTTACACACAAAGCCTCATCTTTTAGATTATTCCAATCGGTAGCAAATCTTCCCCAATCAAACATATCAACAACAAATCTCTCCCGATCAAACTGATCGACAATCCTAAGCATGTAAAACATGTTGTCAAACTTTTGAGAGATTTACCTGTACAAACACAACCCCAATTAGTAACAAACTTTCAAATGTATATAAATAAATACAAACCTCCGGGGTCTTCCAGACAACCTGATGTTGCTTCTCAACTTTCCACAGGAGAACTTAGAGCTTTCCAAAATGAATCTTGACAAAAGATTCCTCAACCATACATCTTCCTTTCCTACTTTTCATGCAACAACATATTCTACAAATAGATCTGGCTCTTTTTATCAAAATATATTCTCCAATTTCTTCTATCAAGGTGTCCATCATGACTATGATATGACCTCCCTTTCAACTAGGGAGATTCCTTTCATTCATGCTCCCTCTCAATTTAGGGAGATTTCTTTCATTTAAGCTCCCTCTTAACCTAGGGAGTTCTACTTCTTTTCTATGACATTAAAGAATCTTTCATGGCTTCCATCCTTCTTATCCATGTTATCATGAACTTCATCATTCACATCATGCTTATCATATCAACTTACTTTACGAATATCTTCACCATCTTGAAGATTATGTAACTGCACAACTTAAAGAGCAAGTACAACCAAATCTATAGAAGCATGAAGTTAAACATATTAAAATCATGGAATCATTCAACTTTATGTGAAAATTCCTAGATCTAATAGTCTCTGGAATCCTACTGCAACTAGCTGAATCTACTTCACCTAGATCGTTAATTATATTACAAACTTATTTCAGATTTTGTTCTTGAAATATTGAAGTAAATTACTGAAGCAACCTACACCAAATTAAATATGATTATGAAACATAAAAACTGAGCAAGAAAATACAAATACATAGGACACCATTATTTTTGGACAAATGTCCTTGGAAAAACCCAATGTAGGAAAATTGGTGCAACAGCGCTAAGGGTTTATTATTATTAAGCAGTAGCAAATTCTGAGTACATCTTTGAATACCTCACAGGGTTATTCAGTTACAGAGAGAAATATTGGCAGAAGCTTTGTGAGATTACCTCACACAATCACTGAGAAAAATTCCTGATTGATCTGGTCACTGGATGAGGTGCCCCTGGTAGGCCCTGCGCTGCCTCTATGCTTTCCTAATGTCAACTCTCCTAAGCACTGCGTCACCCAGTTGGGGAATCGATCTACAACCCAGAGTCACTGCTCTCAGCCTCCTGGTCTCACACCTCGACATCTGGCTACTAAAACTGACTCTGTTGCTAGATTTTCAACTTTCTCTCTCACCCTCTACGCAACCTCTACGTGGCCCTACTGGCCCTGCATCAGCCTCTGCCTCTGGGCTACTGGATCACTCTTTGCCTCTCTTTGCTGAGAAAATCACTCTCTCCGGAAGTTATCCCTGCCCCTCTGCTGCGAGAAATCTCCTCAATCGAATTTTCCTCTTGAGAACTTCTCACTTCAGAAAATCAATTTCTTGATCTCTCTTGGTGTGTTTTCCAAATGACCCTCAAGTCCCTTCTTATATATTCCTGTTGGACAACCAATGACCTAGTTTAACTCCTAATCAAAGGTTCAAATAGTTTTGACTTGATCTCCTTCTTTTTCTAGAAGCTACACCCAGAATTAGATTAATACCCATTAATATTTTAATTTTCTTAAGTTTAGACTTAGGAACTCCATTAAAAATATTAATTATTTTAATAAAATCATCTCTGGGTGGCATTTCCCAAAATGGTTTCTGGGTTCTTTGGAATGCATGTGCCCAGGCCTCTCTACAAAATTTGGAGCCTAGAGCACATCCGATGCTACCCCAAATCAACACTCCCTCTTCACGAGGAATGTGCTCTAGCAATATACTGTTGTTGCATACTACTTTGACTTTGAAGCATCATCCTCTGCGCTACTGATGTCTGACATGCTGTCTACCAACTACTGCGCTGTTGCTGCAACTGTACTGCTGCCTTTGACACTGCCACTGGAAATGCTACATTTGTATTACAACTCCCTCTCAAATGCTGCATCTGCTATGCTACTAGCATTGCCACTGCTAACACTGCGTCCGTACTGCAACTTAGTTGCTGAGAGAAGCAACTGAAAAACATCCAAAATTACTGAACTAATTGTGTTCAGTATGATACCACGTGAATGCTGGAACTAATTGCTGCTAGTCTCTATGCTAACCCTTTGAATCTACTGTGCTGCTGTTGACCTCTGCTTTGTGCCATCTGCACTGCTGTCAACTTTGGCGCTTCTAGCCACTACAACTGTCACCTCGACACCATCCGACACTAGTCCATCTGCTACTGCAAAACTTGGCTCTTGTAGCAAGGTATTGATCCAAGAGGTGGACTCCTCATGGATCCTGCCACTCTGTAGCTCTATCGAACTACAGCTCTAAATTAACGCACCTCCCTCCTAGAGGTATCTTGGCTGTCATGCGACCTCCTCGTGATCGATCTTTGCGGATGCAACCTTAGGATCATGCTTCTCATCCTTGTGTTTTTTCTTCAAAGGACACTGGGATGCATAGTGGCCCATCTCGCCACATCTAAAACTCGTGACATTGGAGACGTCTTTCTTTTGTCTTTGTTGCCCCTGCTGCCCTTTGATGTAAGGGCTGCATTCTCCTCCTCCTCCTCCTTGGGCTTCGACCCACCGCTGTTGCTCCTCCCGTCAAGTTTGACCTTGACCAGGTCTCTCCTCAGCTCTTGTTTTAGAGCTACCCACATCTCATCTCTGGAAAAATACTTGCCACTCATCCGAGATAGAATTTAGGGCTAGTCTCACTAACTCTGAATCCTGAGGTGTATGCCCTGCAACTGAAAACTCATCACAGATCTCCTTCAACTTCGTGAGGAAGGGATCCACACTTTCTCCCTTCGGCATCTGAGCAGATCTCAACTTCTTCTCTAAGTACATTTTCCGCTGCTCGGAAGATCCTTGATACAACATGGCCAAGGCATCCCACATCTCCTTAGCAATTGCTTTGCTAGCAACGTGGCACACCACGTGATCCTTGACTCCATCTAGGATCATTCTCTTGGCCTTCGCCATCTCAGCGTTGTACTTCTTTAGTGGCTCTGCATCCGCAGGTTCAACTACCACTCTATGGATGTACATCTTGAGGGCATGCTCATCTAGAAGGAAAGACATTATAGCCTTCCAGATGACGTAGTTGGATGCTCTGTCCAACCTGTCCTGATCCCTCAAGCCACTGGTTGCCATATTCTTTGAAAACTGTCGAACAACTCCCTCTTTCTCCCTACTGCGTAGCTTCTAGGCTGGCTTACGTACTCCCTGATCGAGTTGGTAAGTCTGCTTCTCTTCTACTACCCAGCAAATGAGAAATAATGATTTCCTTAGCAAGGAACCACTGAGGAAGTATTCCCTTACTATGTGATATGCTTCCTTCTTTCGACGACTCTTTTGCCCAACACTCAGCGTGCAAAAAACTACGTCCCTCTAGCTTTGCGTGGCTTCCTCTGCCTTGGCAAATTCTTGATCCGACAATCTTACCTCTCTGTTGACTCACTCAGAGAGAGACAACCTCGAAAATATAGCCCTCCTAGCTAGAATTGTGCAATCCCTCAAGGGATTCAAAGTGTTGCTTGCTGCAACAAGTTGGCCCTTGCTTCAGTGCTAGATCTACTCTTCCTGTTTCAAATCAAACCTCTGATATGATGTGAAAATTCCTAGATCTAATAGTCTATGGAATCCTACTGCAACTAGCTGAATCTACTTCACCTAGATCATAAATTATATTACAAACTTATTTAAGATTTCTTCTTGAAATATTGAAGTCAATTACTGAAGCAGCCTACACCAAATTAAATATGATTCTGCAACATAGAAACTAAGTAAGGAATTACAAACACATAGGACACTGTTATTTTTGGACAAATGTCCCTGGAAAAACCCATTGCGGGAAAACCGATGCAACAACTCTGAGGGTTTATTATTATTAAGCAGTAGCAAATTTTGAATACATCTTTGAATACCTCATAGGAATATTCAGTTATAGAGAGAAATACTGGTAGAAGCTTTGTCAGATACCTCACACAATCACTAAGAAAAAGTCCTGGCTGATCCGATTATTGGATGAGGTGCCCCTGGTAGGCCCTGCACTGCCTCTACGTTGTCCTAGTGTCAACTCTCCTAGGCACTGTGTCACCCAGTTGGAGAATTGATATGCAGCCCAGAGTCACTTCTCTCAGCCTCTTGGTCTCACACCCCGTCTTCCAACTACTGAAACTGACTCTGTAGCTAGATTTTCAATTCTCTCTCACCCTATGCGCAACCTCTACGTGGCCCTGCGTCAACTCCTGTGTCTGGGCTACTGGATCACTCTCTGCCTCTCTCTGTTGATGATTCTCTGGCTGAGAAAATCACTCTCTCTGTGGAAGCTATTCCTGCCCCTCTGCTGCAAGAAATCTCCTCAATCGAATTTTCCTCTTGAGAACTTCTCACTTTAGAAAATCGATTTCTTGATCTCTCTTGGTGTGTTTTACAAATGACCCCCAAGTCCTTTTTTATATCTTCCTATTGGACAACCAACAGCGTAGATTAATTCTTAATCAAAGGCTCAGATTGTTTTCACTTGATCTCTGTCTTTTTCTAGGATTCACACCCACAGTTAAATTAATACCCATTAATTTTTTAATTTTCTCAAGTTTAGACTTAGGAACTCTATTAAAAATATTAATTATTTTAATAAAATCATCTTTGGGTGGAATTTCCCAAAATGGTTTCTGGGTTCTTTGGAATGCATGTGCCCAAGCCTCTTTGCAAAATTTGAGGCCTAGAGCACATCCGATGCTACGCCAAATCAACACTTTACACATCAAACTTAGTTATAAATAAGAGACACATACCCTTCAACTTCTTGCTAGGGATTTTGTCATAAACCCTAGACTACTTCATCAAGAATTTAATCATTCCATAACACCTTTCATTACATCTAAGGTTTTAATGTTTCTTTCAGAGGTATGACGTACCTTACTACAACATATTGCAAACCCTGGAAACAATGCAAACAAATATACATCTACAATGTATCTAACAATTGTCATAATTCATATGTTAGTCTCCCTACTAGGATTTCGTACAAACCCTAGATTTCATAGATGAGATTCAAAAATCAAAACCAATCACAACTTAATCAACAACATGACTAGCTTCCACTAGGGTTTGATGTAAACCCTAGATTTTACTAATTCCTAATAATCATAACTCAAAAAAATTTAGATTTCGACAATCTTACAAATCTCAAATTATCACATTGTCATCATATATCAAAGATTTGGACTTCTACTAAGGTTTAATTACAAAACCCTAGAATTCACAAATACTATCATCCTAGAGAATCAAACTTCGACTAGGGCTTAGTTCCAATCCCTAGGACTCATGACCATCCATAATTAGGTCAACTCATACATCTAGGATTTCATCGTCATGCACAAGCATATCATAACATGTGTTAGTAACCCAACTACACAAATATCAATAAGAGTTAGACATAACGAACTTGATCAGACTAGGGTTAGATCGGACAAACACACACATGCCAATGATTTCATTTCTAAGACATTACAAGGGTCTTGCTTATACACCCTACATAACCCTAATGATCTAGGGTTTCAATACAAAACATGGCAAACCCTAAATTATGAATACTTCAATGGTTCAGGATTTTAGACATTACAATTCAATCCTAACAAGTTAGGGTTTCCATAACCATATAAAAACCCCAAACATGACATCATCAAAGCATCAAACATTTTCTTTTGACTTTAACAATAACCCTAAGTAAGCTAGGGTTTCACACATTATCATCGACATACCCTTAAGTTAGGGTTTTCACAATGAACCTTTCTAGGGTTCCACAAGAGTAATCAAAGACATGAGGAGGGTAGATTTATCTAATGATGAATCACCCAATCAAGAATCTTTAAGATTTAAGAAGCTAGACATAATGATGTTAGTAATAGTTTATCAAGAATGAATATGGAGAGGGCAAAACTTGTAATTCAAAACATACCACTTGTTTCTTAACGAACGTTGTAATTACAATGCTTTGTTTTGTGAGGCCTTCTTACTTGAGTCTTCAACAAGTTTTCTTAACAAGGAAAATAAGAGTACAAATGTGATTAGTATTTAATGCAAACAAAACTAGATAAGTAAGGAAAACTAAAAATGAAAATGGTAATAGGATACTTATCTTTGGAGGTTGATGAGCGTTCTGTCCAAGCTTAAGGGATACCTATAACCTTAAGAACAAATAAAATCGTTTTTCCAAATATGTTAATCCTAAAAACTAGAAATCAAATAAAATGACTAAAACTTAGGTCAAAGGACTTAGTAGTGTAAGTTCCTTATATCTAGGTCTTCGGGCTTAGTCTTCTTTGGAGTTCCTTCTTCAACTACATTGGCTTGATCCCTGCTTCTCTTCTTGTTCTTCGGATTGTCACGGCAATCACTTCTATAGTGACCAATCTTCTGGCATTGGTAGCATTCTATCTTAAACATGTCAACTTTCCTTCTTGGCCCGCTTCACTTCTTGGAGTGTCCTTTCTTGTGAGAGGCAGAGTACGCATTTGACACCTTTTCTTCTTCGTTGTTGGATACTAATGAAATTCTCGTTTCTTCTTGGGTGCAAGCGTTCCATAATTGTTCAAAGGTGGGAGCTTCTTTCCAACTATTTGTTGATATGGGGTAGCATCGGATGTGCTCTAGCCACGAAATTTGGTGGAGAGGTTGGGGCACATGAGATCTCCAATACTCAAAAAGGGTTTGGGCAGATTCTAAACAAATAAGGAAATATTAAAATAATTAATATTTTTAATGGAGTCCCTAAGTCTAAACTTAGGGCAAATAAAATATTAATGTGTATTAATATGAATCTGTGTTAGAATGGTCCAAAAGACATGGATCAAGCCAACTCTAATCTTAGTTGTTGATTAGGGACTTAATCTCGGCCGTTGAGATGTTAGCAGGAAAAGTATAAAGAGGAGGCTTGAGGGTCACTTGGAGGATACACCAGAGTGATCAGTCATTCTATTCTCTAGAGCGGGGTTTGCTAAGAGAGATAGAATCAGTGATCGGGAGAGCAACTGAGGGGCATTGAGTACAGAGAAACAAAGAAGGCAGAGATTGTGCCGGGAGAGCGGCGCAACAACCAAGAAGAGTGACATAGAGGTAGCAAGGGCCCACGCAGGGCCATGTAGAGGCAGCGAAGTGCTGCGCAGAGCACTAGAGAGGCCAACGTGTCTGACGCAGAGGTCCAGAAAGTTGACGCAGGGCCTCTTGGGGTTGACGCAGGCCAAGAAAGGCTGATGCAGGGCCAACGTGAGACAGAGAGGGGCTGACTCATTCCAGATTGGGCAGACGCTGGGGTTGCAAAGCAGTTTTGTGCAGAGGAGCTGCCAGAAGGATTTTCCAGGGTTTCAGCGAGGAGATTTCTCTCAAACTGTGAGGTATAGCTGCTAAAGAAATTCTATGTTGGGTAAGTTCAGTTTCGACATCCAAATTGTACTTTGATATTGCTTAATAAGAAAACCCTCAGATAGCTGCACCACTTTTCTTGCATTGGGTTTTTTCAGGGACATTGGTCCAAAAATAATGTTGTCGTGTGGTGTGTTTGTTCTTGTTTCTTTTAGTTGCTGATTTGTAATATGTTGAGCATGCACTGGTGTTTATTTTCAGTGTTTACTTTGTAAATAACTTGTTAAGGAAAAATAACAAGTAGGTAGGAATAAATCAGATAAAGTGCATGAAGGGTTTCTAAACTAAGTAAAATTAGAAACTTCAAGATGGTATCGGAGCGTGATTGCAGATCACAGGAGGACTAAAAGACATCAGCCAAGCGGAGCAATAGCAGCAGAAAACAACTGTCCCAAGGTGACAAAAGCTGTTTCTAGCAGCCCAGAAGCCAAGAAGTGTGACGTAGAGCCAACTAGAGCCACGCAAAAGAAGCCGAGAATTGCGCAGAGCCTCAAAGAGGCCAACATTGTTGACGTAGGGGGCCATAGGGCTGACACAGGGCATCCCAAGGCTGACACAGACCCATCCGGGGTGACGCAGAGCCAGCGTGAGGCAGAGACGGGCTGACGCAGTTCACAGAGAGGCAGTTGCTGGGGTCGAGAAGGCTGCAGGAATATTGCAGAGTGGAGCTGGTGAGGTACTGTAGTTAGAACAATACCTGATAGAGCAGGCCCAAAGGATTTGTTATCGAGGGTTTCTAGCTGAGGAACCCGGATCAGCAGTGTAGTTGCACAAGACGATCAGAGTAGGGGGCATCTCAACAAGTGGCAGAAGGATTTCCAGGAGGGAAATCAGGACTCAGAGGGAGTCCATAAGAGAACTTTCCGATGGGAAGTAGAGACTCAGAGGAGTCAAACAGAGAACTTCCAGGAGGGAAGTAGAGGAGCATCATGGCACTACACGGGTAAGAGACCAGGATAAACTGGACGAAGTATCGAACTTCGCAGTCTGGAAGGCCAGAGTCTTATCAGTGCTTGACAGGAATCGTGTCAAGAACTTCGCCTTAAAGGTAATAATTGTCCCAGTTGACCCTTATGATAATGACAGGTACGAAGAGGCAATGGCGACGGCCAAGTGCATTATCCTTGACGGGGTCAAGGATCATGTGGTACCACATATAACCGAGAAGGAAACGACAGTTGAGATGTGGGAGGCTCTCAAGAACCTGTACCAGCATACTTCTGTGCAGAGAAGAATGTTGCTCAAGAACCAGATGAGGTCGTGTCAGATGAAGAAGGGTCAATCGATTGACACCTTCCTCGGAGGACTGAATGAGATCCGAAACCAGTTGACTGCTATAGGAGCGACACCGGATTAGGAGCTTATGGTGAGGACAACCTTGAATGTTGTCTCAGAAGATTGGGAAGTGTTTGTCCAGAGTATCCTGGGCAGAGGGACTCTCCTACCTTGGGACGAGATGTGGGCAACTCTTCGCCAGGAAGAGATCAGATGGTAGTCAAAGACAGGTAGCAGTAACAAAGGGATCAAGGTTCAGCAGGAGGAGGAGGATGTGGCCCTAGCATCTGAGGGAAAGCAGGAGAAGTGGAAGAAGAAAGATCTCTCCAAGATCAAGTGCTTCCACTATGGGGAGATGGGTCATTATGCGACCCAGTGCCCAAGAAAGAAGAGTAAGGGAGAGTCTTCCGAGACAGGCAGCGCCAACACGGGCAGAGAAGGAAGTTTTGACAGATGATGATTGTGCCATGAGTGCACACACACCACTTGAGCGGAAGTGGGGAGACATTGAGCTGTAGTCAGATGGACTACAGGCGATGAGGGTTTGGATCCTTGAGGTACCTAGCCTCTTGGATTAGACCTTGCTACGGGAGCCCCGATGAGGAGTAGCAACACTGGCTGAATAGGTAGAGACAGATGCGGATGGAGTGGCAGAGAGAGATACAGTGCAGGAGTCCCAAGACAGCGCAGAGCTAGCAGGCTGCAGTAGTGCGAGAGGCACGGGAGTGTGGCACCAGTGCAGGACGACACAGAGAGGTGTGCAACGATGTAAGATGCAGGGAGTTGTTGTAGCAGCGCAGAGGTCAGAGAGGGAGCACTTGTCAGCGACAGAGGGAGCTTCAACATTAATGGGTGTATCTAGCCCAACAAGGAGGT
>APFE030707676.1:90914-138132 GCA_000404065.3 Pinus taeda
CACCAGAGTGATCAGTCATTCTATTCTCTAGAGCGGGGTTTGCTAAGAGAGATAGAATCAGTGATTGGGAGAGCAGCTGAGGGGCATTGAGTATAAAGAAACAGAGAAGGCAAAGATTGTGCCGGCAGAGCAGCGCAATAGCGAAGGAGAGTGACGTAGAGGCAGCAAGGGCTCAAGCAAAGGCCATGCATAGGCAGCGAAGTGCTGCGCAGAGCACCAGAGAGGCCAGTGTGTCTGACGCAGAGGCCCAGAAAGTTGGCGCAGGGCCTCCTGGGGCTGATGCAGGGCCAGCGTGAGACAGAGAGGGGCTGACTCGGTCCAAATTGGGCAGACGCTGGGGTTGCAAAGTAGTTTTGTGCTGAGGAGCTACCGGAAGGATTTTTCGAGGTTTCAGCCACGAGATTTCTCTCAAACTGTGAGGTATAGCTGCTAAAGAAATTATTTGTTAGGTAGGCCAGTTTCGGCACCCAGATTAGGGCTCACGCAAAGGCCATGCATAGGCAGCGAAGTGCTGCGCAGAGCACCAGAGAGGCCAGTGTGTCTGACGCAGAGGCCCAGAAAGTTGCCGCAGGGCCTCCTGGGGCTGATGCAGGGCCAGCGTGAGACAGAGAGGGGCTGACTCGGTCCAAATTGGGCAGACGCTGGGGTTGCAAAGTAGTTTTGTGCTGAGGAGCTGCCGGAAGGATTTTTCGAGGTTTCAGCCACGAGATTTCTCTCAAACTGTGAGGTATAGCTGCTAAAGAAATTATTTGTTGGGTAGGCCAGTTTCGGCACCCAGATTGTACTCTGATATTGCTTAATAAGAAAACCCTCAGATAGCTGCACCGGTTTTCCTGCGTTGGGTTTTTCCGGGGACATTGGTCCAAAAATAATGGTGTCATGTGGTGTGTTTGTTCTTGTTTCTTTTAGTTGTTGATCTGTAATATGTTGATCATACACTGGTGTTTATTTTTAGTATTTACTTTGTAAATAACTTGTTAAGGAAAAATAACAAGTAGGTAGGAATAAATCAGATAAAGTGCATGAAGGGTTTCTAAACTAAGTAAAATTAGAAACTTCAACACTATTGAGACCTGAAGCAAAATAATTCGAAGTAGGTGATAATCCCAAAGTGCAGTGATTACTAGCTCCTTCTCTGGTACTATTTCATCTATGGCTTGAAGTTCATCTCTAGTCCTTGATATCCTTACAAAGAAGGAAGCCACAATATCATCCTTTGTCATATTTGTAGTTCTTAACTCATTCTTCAAGCTTACTACTTGATCGATGTTCTTGATAGTGAATAATTTTGTCAATGCTTCATACATTTCTTGAGCATGGTCTATATTGGAAGTGTATGGGACGAGATTGTCCTTTATGCTTTCTACCATCAGAGTCATAGTCAATATCTCCAATTCTTTATACTTCACCTTGTCTGCATCACTAGATTCTTCGGTAGGTTTCTTCACCTTCCCTCTGACCACATCCAAGACCTTGTTCTTTTCAAGAATGAGGTCAATTCTCTTCTTCCAAGATCTGTAGTTGGATGCTCCTTTCAATTTGTTCTCACTCTTTAATGTGTTAGACATTGTCCTTGAAGATAATGAGTGTCTTTACTTATAGGAGCTCCTTATATGATCTCCAGATCAATCCTTTAGATCCCTTCTAGTAGATACTCAAGATTGTCTTTTTCCTTCTTCACCTTAGCTCTGATACCATGTTAGAAAATTAGAAAGGCAGAAAGATTTTTTATATAGATAATTACTTGTGATTCTTTTATCTTTTAGCTCATCAAACAATTACCAAAACAATAACACAAGGACAATAGATGTAGGTGAACAACCAGGGCAAAACCCCTATCTAGGAGAAAACCCAGTCAACAATTCTTCCTTCAATAGTTTCTTGAGATAATCCAAGACTCTAGACATAGATAGAGACTTCCTCCACACCAAGTCAACCCTCAATCCTTCTTGCAGATGATAACTCTTACAAGAAGCTTCGACCTTGTAGCATTAGTAGCAGCTTCGACCCAACAACAGTAGTAGTAGCAGCGTCGACCAAACTTGGAAGACTTCGATCTTCCTTGATACAGCTCAAAGCTGAGTGAGAGTTGTCCCAAAATTTCGTTCTTGAGGTCTTCTATCTCCTTCCAGAAACTCGCGTTCCTTTCCAACCCTACTTCTAGCCCTTTTCAACTTCGCACTTTTCCAGCTTCCAGCTTCAGAAATCGAACTGTGTGAGAGAGAATGAGATGCTCCAAATGAATTCGAACTGCCTTGTATGTATATCCTCACAGGGAGGTCGAATTGCTTGTCTTGAGGCCGACTTGATCTTCTTGAGGTCGACTTGGTGTGTAGGAGACTAAATTCATTTTTGACTAAAAAATAATTATTTTTACATGATCCAAAAGCCCAAGAAGGGTCTCTTTTAATGTACAATGACTCTAGTGAGTTAGAATAAATCCTAGAAGTCCTCGATGGAGACTTTGACCTAAAACATGATGACCTAAGTATGAAACCCATGCTTTAATAAGCCATAATAATAATAATAACAATATTCTCTTCATTCATTTGATAAGTACATCTCAAATACATTTATGAAGACCGAACCTAGTTACAAATTTTAGCAATAAAGTATGAGGTTGTTACATCTTCCCTTGACATCTTCAGCTTGTAGAGTTATTGCCTTAATGAGATGACTTCTCCAACAGTGCGTACAGAATACAACTCTACCAGTTTGTCATAGGTTCATTTTGAAGTTTCGAGTTTAGATACATATGGGATGAGGGGATGCTTGATGGATTCTATGAGAATCCTTTCAGCCCTAACTTCCCCTTTCATATACTTGGCAAGAGCTTGAGCATCTTCCTTTCTTGGTTTAGTGATAGAACCTTTGACATGTTCCATAACCTCATTTTCAATGGGATTCAAATCTGTCATTTTCTTCCATGGACGATAGTTTGAAGCCCCAACCAATTTGTTTCCTTCCTTGCAAAAAGACATTTTGACAGATTCAGATGTAGACATAAATATACTTACTTGATAGGATTCTTCTTCTTCTTGTTGCTTCCTTGATGTTGATGATGATATAGAGGATAGCAAACTTCTCCGTGATGAAGGTAGTTTTTTTCAAGAATGATCCTTGATCCCAGAGAGAGTGAGATGACACTGCCTTTTGATCTAGCTTCCTTTGGATGAATAGACTTTAAAACACTTTTATTTTGAGTAGATGTTGGCCTTCTTTTCTTGATGATGATTCCAATACTTCTTTGTAGGCTTCTTTGATCTAGGGTTATGATGCTTCCTTTGAATTCAAGATGATGTTTGCTTTGATGCCTTCCTTGGGGTTTGATCCTTGAGTGTCCCTTGATAAGATGTCCTTCCTTGACTTAGTCACCTTAGCTTTGAAACCATGTTGAGTAATCTAGGGCATCAAGACTAGGTGATATCTCTTCTATTAGTAACTGCTTGTGAGTGCTTTTTACTTATTTAGATTAGGATCTTCTTTTACTTTGGTTATTAGTGTTCTTCTTCATCAAACGACTACCAATGCATAAACCATAAAGAGACAAGAGACACTGAATATAGGCTATTAGCCAGGGCCAAAATGTCTCACTCTTTGAGAGGAAAACCTGAACAAATTCTTCTTCTGATAGATATTCCAATTGATGAATACCAAGACCAAGACCCTTGACCTATTTGCCACTCCAAGACCAAGACACAAGGCTCCCTTGATGAAGTCCTTTGTCCTTGAGTCAATAATAGTCAACCTTATGCTTTTTCCTTCTTCTCGGCTTCTCTTCAACTTCAACTACTTTAGACCTTTACTGGTTTCGGCCTCCTTGAATTAGGCCTTCTTTGTATGGTGATTCCTTCTAGCTTCCCTCGACTTCCTCTTTTTCTTGACTTTCTTCCAACTTGGCTGCCCTATTAGGATTGTTATCCTTCTCGATTCTTTCTGCAGCAAGTATCCTCTACCTCCTTCGCCCGTGTGCCCTAAAATAGACCCAAAACAGATCCAAGAGGTGCCCAAGAAAACTTCGCTCTTCTTTTTATCTTCATGCTGGCTAGGAGGCTTTCTTTTTTGGACCTCCACACTTCTGGTTAACTTCAAACTTGCACTGAATTTCTTGCTCTGAAATGAGGTCGAGTGGCCTATTTATAGTTGTTTGCCACCATAATAGGCCGACATGGTTGCTAGTTGGGCCGACATGTCATTAAGTGAAGATATAATTATCCCTCTTGAAGCTGACTTGAGGAGGAGACTTTGTTTGGTCTTGGAGGGCCTTCCTATACATTTAATGACTGATACAGAAGTGTAACATGCCCAAGAAGAGTTCTTCATACATGACATAGACTCAAATTGACTTTTATGATTAGATGACAAATCCTAAAGGCTCACAGTGGAAGCCATCACTAAAATAAAATTCCCTGCTCTTGAAACCCATGAGACAAGCATTACAATAATTTTATTTTTCTTCTTTTCATCAATTACATAAAATCATAATTACACATGTCATTATGAAGACTGAACCTAGTTACACTTTTCAATAGGTGGAGACTTCAACACTGTGTTATATTTTGCAGGAAAACGTGGGGAAAGCCCTGTCAGAGGTCCCTTTTGTGAGTGGTTGGAAGATCTTCTTAGCGAATGGGATCTGTTGGATGTTCCTCTGGAAAAAGGGAATTATACCTAGTCTAATCGGTGGTGTGGCTCTGAGCACATAGTGGCCCGATTGGATCATTTTCTTATTCACAATGACTGGTTGTTCAAAGGAATCAAATATGTGTCAACAATCTTGGCGTAGGGGGGCTCTCACCGTCCTGTTTTACTTTCTCATGACCCCCCCACCCGAAGACCTCAAACCAATTATGTTTAGATTCAATCTGGGGTGGCTTTTGAAAGGTTCCTTAGATTTATTAAAATAGTCTTGGGCGACTCCTATAAGAGGATCACCGTCTTTTGGATGGGAAAGAAAAATGAAAATGGTTAAACAATCTTTAAGAATGTAGGCCAAAAATAACTATAAGTCCCCAGGCCAAGAGAAGCTTGACATTATCAAGCGTTTGGAGGTCCATCAATATTTGATGGAATTCGACCAAATTGTAGAGTGGCACATTGAAGAAGAAAAACAGTTAAGTAGGAAGATACAAATTCTCGACAAACAAGAAGAAGAATATTGCCATTTAAAGTCTAGAAGTCTTTGGTTACGCGTTGGGGATAAGAACTCCTTTTTTCATAAACAAGCTTGAGCCGAGAAAATAGGAACAAGGTCAAAGAAATCATTCCTGAGGGCCTCCCTAAAATTTCTTCCTTTCATGAAATTAAGCAAGAATCCTATCATTCCTATATTTCTTCAAGGATTTATAATTTGAGGAAAAGGAAAATTATCCCGGAGTGGAGCAATCTTTTATCTCTTGTCGTCCTTCGAGTGTTTCAGATTCAGAGAATGCCCAACTCTCAAAACCAATTGAAGAATCTAAGGTTGGTGAGGCTATTTGGTCTCTTGATCCAATTAAAGCTTCGAGTCTAGATGGTTTTTCCGTAAGATTCTATAGATCCTTTTGGGATCTAATTCTAAGAATGCTGAATTCTTCTAGGACGAAAGGGAAGTTGGGAGGCAACTCCAATTCCTCCTTTTTGGCTCTCTTCCCTAAAGAATCCAAACCCACCTCATTCTCTTGTTTTCAGCCTATCTCATTGTGAAGTTCTTCTTATAAGATATTGTCAAAGCTAATGGCCAATAGATTAAGCAAGATTCTTCCAACAATGATCGTGGAAAACCATGGTCGTTTTATGAAGCACAAGCAGATTTTGGACAACATGATTCTTGTTCAAGAGGCAATCCACTCTAGCTAATAAAGCAGTGAACCAAGTGTGGTAATTGAACTGGACAAGGCAAATGCATTTGATAAAGTTCGTCACTCATTTTTGTTTTTAGTTATGGAAAAGTTGGGCTTTTATTGGGAATTCATCATTTGTGTTAAAGCTTGCATTAGCAACCCTTGGATTTCTCCTCTGATAAATGGTCGACCTTGTAATATCTTTATGGCTTCAAGGGGTTTGAGGCGAGGTACTCCTCTCTCCCCTCTTTTATATATCTTTGTTGTAGAGAGCTTTAACAGGAGTTTGGAGATGGTCAGGGTTGAAGGAAAGCTAAAAGGGTTAAGTATAGCAAAAAATGTTAAGGATGTTAATCACTCCCAATTCGCCAATGACACTCTACTCCTGGGAAGCGCATCCAAGCAAATTGCTTGGAGATTCAAACAAGTCTTGGATTGTTATTTAGATCTATCTGGAGGTCTTGTCAATGAAAGGAAGTGCTTGACTTTGGTTGGGAATAATTCTGTGGCAAATCTCTTGGAAATTTCAAAGACTATGGAATTTCCATTGTAGACTAATTGCCAATTTTTTAAATACTTTGGAATTCCAATCTCCTTGGGTGCTACGAATTGGGAATGCTGGTTCGAAATCATGAACAAATTCAAAAAGAAAATTCAGTCATGGGGAGCTCAGTGGTTAGCCATTGCTGGTAGAGTTATCTTCGTGAAGTCAGTTCTTTCCTCTCTTCCCATTTACCTCTGCTCTGGTTTGTTGGCTTCAATATTTGTCCTCAACCAAATGAGTCTATTGATTCATAAGTTTTTATGGGAAGGTGGAAAGAGCAATGAAAATAAATTTCATGTTGTGCATTGGAACATTGTGAGACTCCCTAAGGAAAATGGTGGCCTTGCAGTGAAAGACACTTTATATATGAATTTAGGTCTTGGTGCAAAAATTTTATGGCGGATTATATTAGATCGAAAGAATGGTGGAAATTGGCTTTTATAAGAAAATATTTTAATAAATATCGATTGCTTTTATTCCACAATAAGTTATTCATGAAATTACTTCAATAAACATTAAAATAAATACTACTGCAGATATCACACCGTAATACAGAAACAAACATATGCATATGAATCAACACATTGACACAGTGATTTTGGACAACAGTCTTCGGAAAAACCCAATGCGGGAAAATTGGTGCAGTAAGGGAGGCTTTTATTATTCAACAATTCTTCAGTACAATAGGGTGCCAAACTGGCTTACCCACAGAGAGATAATTCTCCAACACTTCTCCCAATCCCAACGTCAGCCCGACTGACCTCTGCGTGGCTCGCCAACCCTCTGCGTCAGCCCTGGGCCTCTCTGCGTCACACACGCAGGCCCAGCTAGTGACTGCGCAGTCTTTTGCTGCCTCTTCGTCTGCTTGAAAAGCCCTGCATCTGCCTCTCTTGCCTCAACGCTGATCTTCAGTGGCTGATCCCACTCCTCTGCTCCGTACTCACTATCTCCTGACTACTCACTAGACCACTGGTTCAATTTCTCAGCTAATCTCGCTCCAGAAATTGAACTGATTGGTCCCCCTCAGTGTGTTCTCCAAGTGACCCTCAAGCCTCCTCTTATACTTTTCTCGTTGACACATCAATGACCGAGATTAAGTCCCTAATCAACGACTAAGATTAGATCTGGCTTGATCCATGACTTTTGGACCATTCTAACACGGTTTTATATTAATTCACACTAATATTTTATTTTCCCTAAGTTTAGACTTAGGGACTCCATTAAAAATTTTAATTATTTTAATATCTCCCAAACTGTTTAGAATCTGCTCAAACCCTTTCTGGGTATTACAGATCTCATGTGCCTTAGCCTCTCCACCAATTTTTGTGGCTAGAGCACATCTGACGCTACCCCAAATCAACAAGCAATGCATTTATCTGATATTGTGGATACTTTAGATGCTATAAAAATTGAAAAAAAAAGAATATTTTTGTACATTTTAAAATTTTGCTGAGTTTTTGCTCATTTATTCGATTTTCTCCCGACTTTTATGACTTTCAATTTTCGAACTCTTGTCGATTTATTCCCGAGTCCGAATTTTCAACATTGCTAAAAAGTACTATTGTTGAATGTTAAATACCCTGGAAAGTCCATCCAAAACCAGAAACCCGTTCATTTATAATTCTACCTAACTGGACTTCTATTTCAAGCTCAAGAAATTTAACAGACCAATCCATCTTATCATGTTACTTGCATGAGGATCAGGGACTTAAGTTGGGGAATTTTTTATTTTTATTTTTGTAATTTTTAATTCTTGTTTTCCATCCAACGAATAGAATCTTACTTTTTTATCGTTCATATTTGCAGATAGATTCTGCTGAGGTTGCAGAGTGCAGTATTCTCTTACAAAATGCAGAAACAGTTAGTTTAGTCTGTCCTCCTTGTCAAGGTATTGATCTACATTAAAGTTTTGTTGATTCCCTAAACCTTTTATCCAGTCAATTTTTTATTTTAATATGTTATTCCATATCTTCTTGAAGATTCAAATGTTTGAGTTATGGAATATGTAAGCAGAACAATTGTTTGCAGATAAAGAAGCAAGACAGTTGGCAGTACCTGTTTCAACCATAAAAGTTGGTGATCAAGTTCTCCTGAGTTTACAGGAGGGTGCACGCCACACGGGTATACAAATTGAGGAGTTTATCATAGAAAGGTAACTCATTTGTAAATAACATGGTTGACCTAATCAGAATATCTTTGCCTTTGAACTTTATTTGCAAGAGCTGAATGTTTTCTTTTCTATCCCTTTCCATGGACAACAATTCGGCACTTGCTAAAGTCAGAAGTTCATAATGATCCTCTGGAGAAAAATTATCACTATCTGTGGATTCTGAATTAATTGTTAGCTTGAGTCCTTTCTGACATTATGTCCACTTTGGTGGTCCAGTTGTCAATTAACCATAATCTTTATGTACACATACTACTGGATTTTGGTGTTGCATCTCTAATTCATATGGAAAGAGAAGAAGTGTTTTCAGTATTAGCTCCTAAAGGTATCCAAGAGTTCAACTCTTGCTTCTTAAATGTTAACATTGAACAGAGCTGCATATATGCCAGGACTATTCACCACTTATTGTTACATAAAATCCAAACTTCTGATGGTCTTCCATAATAAAAGGATTTTAGTTATCATGAACCCTTTGCTCTTGATTTGGCTCTCAAAGAAGTTAATAGCATACACAACTAGTCAAGTTCTATCATAGATTTATCGAATAATGTCTCACTCATCATGAATAATGGTCATGCTCTTGATCTGAAATTCATCTTTCCAAAAGCGTATCTTCTGTTATGAAACTGAATATTTATTGTTACAGTTCCATAATCCATTTGACCTGTTCAAAATCTATCAAAGATCCTCCCTCTTTAAGTCCAAAGTAATTGACTTCTATATACAAATTTTCTTTCTTCCTGTGCTGGATCAATAAGTTGAGGAGACTCCAACTTTGTCTTTATGAAATCAGAATATGTACTGTCTTACCTGCCACTAATACCAGTGAATTGGCAGTGAATCAGCGATGTATAAATTGCTCAATGCTTATTAATTTGACATAAATATGCTATAGAAGTAGTGTTAATTTGGCAGCTCAGGGACAAATTCCCTCCTTTGGACAGCCTTTCTCATCAAGAAATACCCCTCCTAGCCCTTGGAAGAATTTAATTTGGTAAAGGAAAAATGTATTTTAAGGTGAAAACCCACATGTACACAAAAGTTCAGGTCGACTTTAAAGATAAATTGGGCACCCTTTGGAAGCATATAAACACAAGACAAGTCAACCTCATTTGGACATAATCATCAAGCATCTTCTTCTTCTCTTTTCTTTGGATTGGTTCGTACGGCTCTGAAATTGGTTCATACAGGTCTGAAATTGCAAGCTCTGAGCTTGCACGTGCGAGAAGAACATATTGATCTGGAGCTGCAGGGTTGGATCAAGGAAAATTCGGTTACAGCCGCACTGATGGTCCCTAGTGTTGGAAAATCAGGGATATTATATTAGGGTTTGATTCTCCTTTCTTGATAATTACTTGTGAGTGTGTTGGCTTCTTTTACTTCTTTATTATCTTATCTTTCACAAAACAAGAGATACAAGATATAGGCACATGCCAGGGCAAAACCTCCCTCAAGGGGAAAACTCAGTCAAGATAATTCTTCCTTTCAATAGTATTCTTTGAGACTCTTTACCCTAGACTAAGACTAGACTTTCCCTCCACACCATGTCAACCTCCAAGATCTTCAACGCCTTCCAAAAACTTCGACTAGGCAGCAAATTTCGACAACATGTAACCTACGGCAACAACGAAATCTTAGGAGACTTCGATCTCCCAACCCAGACCACGAAACAGAGAGAGAGAGCACCAAAAGTTCGATTTTCTTCTTCTCTAAAGACTCCCCCAACCTCGTACTTCTTTCGTCCTCCCAACAATAGACTTCGCACTTCTCCAACTCTTTTGAGATATCGAACTTGCTTGAGAGTGAGTGCTTCAAATGACTTTGACCTCCTTCAATATATAGTCTTCTTGTGGGTCGAATGGGGGTCCTTAGGCCGACATGATGTGGAGGACACATAATTCATATTTGACTTGATACTAAACCATTTTACATGATTCGAAAGCCCAAGAAGGGTCTCTTCAAATGTACAATGACTCTATAAATTCACTATTAATCCTAGGAGTCCACAATGGGGACTTTGACTAATATAATGATGACCCGAGCATGAAACCCATGCTTTAATAAGTCATTGTTACAATAATAAAAATTACTTTCTTTATTCTTTTGACAGGTATATTACATAATGACTCAAGTACATTATTGAACACTGAACATAGTTACTTTTTCCAACAATAATAATGACGATGGCCCTGTGGCTATGACCTAAGATATTGTTGACTGTTGACCGCAAACTTGGATCAGTTTTGGAGACTTTGACTTTGATAAGATTTGGTTATTGGGCTCATCTCTTGGATATTGTTTGGTTGGTTTTGTTGGATAGTCAAAGGATTGACTTTGACTCTTCATTGATGAATTGGAACATTTTACTCTCTGTTGAACATTTTTTGACAATTTAATAAGAAGAAGAATTTGAAAGGTTTTTCCCTATTGTGGGTTTTTCCTTGGTCTTTGACCAAATCCTTGTGCCTCTTATTGTTTTTGATTGTATTTATTACTAGAAGATTGATTTGATTGCTAATTGAAGTAAATAATTGGGCTAAAGTGATTGGAACAACATAGAATAGTGGAAAATTCACATGGTATCAGAGCCAAGGTGAAGACAAGCCCAAGGAGACAAGAGACAAGAACAATCATTCTTTATAGAAGTTGAAGGAGCCTATTTGATTTGGTCAAGATGTATACGTCTTACTTCAAGGATTCAGAGAAGTCGGGTGACTCATCAAACTTTGTTGCTTGGAAGATCAAGTTGGAAGTGATATTGGATGAAAATGATGTTTTGGAATATGTGGAAGGAAAATGATTTCTGGTAGCATTGGATGTGCTCTAAGCCTCAAATTTTGCAGGAAGGTTTGGGAACATCAAACATGTATTCCGAAGAACCTAGAAAGCGTTTTGGGAAATTCCACCCGGAGACAGTTTTATTAAAATAATTAATTATTTTTAATGGGACCCTAAGTGTAAACTTAGGAAATTAAAATAATTAATCGGTATTAATCTAACTGTGGGTGTAACTTTTAGAAGAAGACGAGGATCAAGCAGAAATGATCTTAGCCATTGATTAGCTTCTAATTTGGGCCATTGAATGTCAACGAGAAGATTATTTAAGGAGGCTTGAGGGTCATTTGGAAGACACACCGAGAGTTGATCAGTCAGATTGAATTGTGAGCCAAAGAGCAGCACAATGATTTCGTGGTGATCATGCAGAGAGGGGTAGAGATAGTTTTGGCTGAGAATCTTCTCCGAAGCCAAGAATACATAACAGAGAGGTAGGGAAAGATGCAGAGGAGGCAGCGCGGTGCCCAGTGAGGGTGATGCAGAGCCAGGTAGGGCTCACGCAGAGTAGCGTAGTGCCTTCCAAGCAGAAGTCTGAGATTTTGCTGGGGGTTTGATGTTCTTAGCTAGGAGGGCTGAAGTCGAAGCTCTTGAGAGCAAATCGATCCAACAGAGAGGTGACACAGTGACGTAGGCCCACATAGTGACTACGTAGGGGCAGCGCAAAGGTAGCTAGGGACTTAGTTCAGTTGCTGGATCAGCTGAGGTAATCCCACTAATTTGATATTCTTTGTACTAGATTGCCAACAAGGCATCAAAAGTTTGTATTCAAAAATAACTTCTTCTTAATAATAAAAACCCATAGATCTGCTACACCGGTTTTCCCACATTAGATTTTTCCGGGGACATTTGTCCAAAAATAACTGTCACATGTGTTGTATCTTTTCCTTGTTCAATTTCTTGTTTCAACATATAATTTTAATCCTTGTCCAATTTCTTATTTCATCATATAATTTTAAATAGTGAATGCTTGTATTTACTTTGATATTTACCGTAGAACATGGTAAATAACTTGTATGGATTAACAAGTAGAAGTAACATCAGTTTGCTGCAGCAGGGATTCTGGGTTTAGGAATTTTCACATGGTATCAAAGTTGCAGGTGAAACAGGAAGAGCAGTGCCAGAGAACCCAGCGGTGAGTAGAGGAGGAGGTCGAATAACTGTAGGAGGAAGCAACTAATCCCAAGGCCAAGAAGTCTGAATTTTCGAGGAAATTCTCTCTGAGTGAGTCGACAGAAAGGAAAGACTTCCAGATCGAAATCTTTCCAAGCTAGAGGGAGCAACGCAGAGCCTTGGCGTTGAGCAGAAAATCGTCAGAAGAGAGAGGAGAAGCACAATGAGGGAATTTTTTCCTTAGTAGACTTCCCACCAAGAAGTCCATTTTCTTATTACCTGAGCAGCAACAGTAAGAGACAGAGAGGAGCAATTCGACATTTTCGTGGTAGAGATGGAAGCCAGTGGGTTGAGAGATTAGGACAGGTTGGATGGGGCATCCAACTATGTGATCTGGAAGGCAAGGATGTTGTGCCTTCTAGATGAGCATTTTCTCAAGGCCTATGTCGACAGTGTGGTGGCTGAGCCCACAGATCCAGATCCGCTGAAGAAGTACAGGGAAGAAATGGCGAAGGCGAAGAGGATGATCCTTGATGGAGTAAAGGATCACATGGTATGTCACATCGCTAGCAGAGGGATTGCTAAGGAGATGTGGGATGCCTTGGCAACGCTGTATCAAGGATCTTCCGAGCAACGGAAGATGTACTTAGAGCATAAACTGAGATCTGCACAGATGCATAAGGGGGAGCACATTGATCTGTTCCTCATGAAGCTTCGGGAGACCCAGGGCGAGTTGGCAACCGTGATGTCTACACCTCAAGGTTTCGAGATGGTGAGACTGGCCCTAAACTCAGTCTCAGAAGAGTGGCAAATCTTTGTCCAGAGCATCCTAGGCTGGGCAGCTTTTCCAGACTGGGATATTATGTGGGCAACTCTCAAGCAGGAAGAGCTGAGGAGAGATCTGATTACACTTGACAGAAGCAGCAACAGCGGGTCGAAGCTAAGGAGGAGGATGAGAATGCAACCCTTGCATCCAAGGGGCAGCAGAGGCGGAAGAAGGACATCTTGAAGATCGAATGCTTTAGGTGTGGTGAAATGGGTCACTATGCAACACAATGTCCTCTCAGGAAGAATGACAAAGATGAGAAGCAAGATCCGAATACTGCACCCACGAAGATCGAGGAGGAGTTTCCCATGACAACCGAGATACCTCCAAGAGGGAGGTGGGCTGATTTAGAGATGTAGTTCGAAAGAGCTACAAATGGGCAAGGTCCTTGAGGAGCCCACCTCTAAGATCAATTCCTTGCTAAGGGAGCTCAGATCAGAAGTAGTAGGATGGATCAATGTCAGTTGGTGCAGAGGAGTGTTGGAGCGACAGATGCAATGGATAGAACGCCAAAGTCTGAGCAGCGTAGTGTAGAGTTGCAACAGTGCAGGGAGGCATAGTGCAGTAGTAGCAACAACACAGTGGCTTCAGGGGGATAGTGTGGGACTAGCAACAGTCAGATCTTCAACATCGAGATGCATCTATGCTAAACACTTGTTCAGATTTTGGGATGTTTTTCAGTTGCAGTGCATATGAAGTGTTAGCAGTGGCAGTGCTAGCAATAACATATATGCAACACTTGAGAGGGAGATGTAGTATAGATGCAGTGTTGATAGTGGAAGGGTCAGTAACAATACAATTGCAACAGCAGCACAATAGTTGGTGGACAAAATGTCAGACATCAGCAACACAGAAGACGATGTTATGAAGTCAGGGTGATGCTTTAGTGAGAGGCATTGCTAGAGCACATTCCTTACTAAGAGGGAGTGTTGATTTCTGGTAGCATTGGATGTGCTCTAAGGTTCAAATTTTGCAGGAAGGCTTGGGCACATGTATTCCAAAGAACCCAGAAAGTGTTTTGAGAAATTCCACCCGAAGACAGCTTTATTAAAATAATTAATTGTTTTTAATGGGACCCTAAGTCTAAACTTAGGAAATTAAAATAATTAATGGGTATTAATCTAATTGTGGGTGTAACTTCTAGAAGAAGGCGAGGATCAAGTAAAAATGATCTTAGCCATTGAATAGCTTCTAATCTGGGCTATTGAATGTCAACGAGAAGATTATTTAAGGAGGCTTGAAGGTCATTTGGAGAACACACAGAGAGTTGATTAGTCAGATCGAATTGTTGAGCCAAAGAGCAGCGCAGTGATTTCGTGGTGATCATACAGAGAGGGGCAGATATAGTTTTGGTTGGAGAATCTTCTCCAAAGCCAAGAATACACAACAGAGAGGCAAAGAAAGATGCAGAGGAGGCAACGCAGTGCCCAGTGAGGGTGATGTAGAGTTAGGATGGGCTCACGCAAAGCAGCACAGTGCCATCCAAGCAGAAGTCTGGGATTTTGCTGGGGGTTTGACGTTTTGAGCCGGGAGGTCTGAAGTCAAAGCTCCTGAGAGAAAATCGATCCAGTAAAGAGGTGACATAGTGCCTCAAAGGCAGTGACGTAGGCCCACACAGTGAGTGCGTAGGGGTAGCACAGAGGTAGCCGGGGACTCGTTGGTTCAACTGCCGAATTAGCTGTGACTTGCAGTGTAGAGTGAGATAATCTCACTAATTTCTTTTATCAAGTGATATTATTTGTACTAGATTGCCAGCAAGGCATCTAGAGTTTGTATTCAGAAATAATTTCTGCTTAATAATAAAAACCCTCATATCTGCTGCACCGGTTTTCCTGCATTGGGTTTTTCCGGGGACATTTGTCGAAAAATAACTGTCACTTGTGTTGTGTCTTTTCCTTGTTTCGACATATAATTTTAAATAGTGAATGTTGCAGTTGTATTTACTTAGATATTTACCATAGAACACAGTAAATAACTTGTATGGATTAACAAGTAGGAGAAGTAACAACATTTTGCTTCAGTAGGGATTCCGAGTTTAGGAATTTTCACAAACAAGAGACAAGAGCAATCATTCTTGATAGAAGCTAAAGTAGCCTATTTGATTTGGTTAAGATGTCTACCTCTTACTTCAAGGATTCAGAGAAGTCGGGTGACTCATCAAACTTTGTTGCTTGGAAGATCAGGTTGGAAGTGATATTGGATGAAAATGATGTTTTGGAATATGTGGAAGGAAAAGTACTCGAGCCTCTGGAAAATGATACTATTGTTGCGAAATCCATGTACAAAAAAGGTGAGTTCAAAGGGAAGAAAATTCTCATTGATGGTTTGCAAGATCATTTACTTGTTTATGTTGGTAGCTTCAAGAAGTCTAAGGATATTTATGGCAAGTTGGTCGGGATGTTTGAGGGCAACAACTTGAATCACATCCTCTCTTTCAAAAATAAACTCAAAGAGATGAAGATGAGTAAGGGTGAATCCATGCAATCCTATATCATGGGAGTATCCTGCCTAAAGGATCAATTGCAATCCGCTGGTGAATAAATATCTGACAAAGAATTGGTGGTGGTCACTCTTCAAGGTCTTCCTCCTATTTGTGAAACCTTTATTATGTTGATTTTTTAGTAGCTTGGGAGGTACTCCAAGCCCTAGGGTTCAGGGTTTGGAGGGTGGAACACCACAAAAGTCACTTGTGGGCTTGGAACCCATGGTTGGGGTTTTGTACCCATCGATGTTTGGGCCAAAGCCATGAGGCATTTTGGACATGTGATGGATGGAGATGATATAGGATAGCACAGAGAATCCAATGCTTCAAGAATCGTTGAATTCCGAGACTTCGTTGATGAGATATGGATTTTTGAATTTGACAAATGGATTTTTGGCACATAAGTCATGTAGGCTTGGTGTGCATGTGCCAAAAAACATGTCTATTCGTTGACCTGTCTAAAGTGTATAAATAGAAGGTGATGTGATTCATTTTTACTCATTCAAGAACATCAAATCATCATCATTTCATCTCTGAATTGACCGCATGCAAAGGAAGACAAGACATGGAGGTTTAGGGTTGTTTTGGGCATGTTTCACCTTCACCATAGGTCCGAGTTTATTGCAAAAGCATGTTGCATTACAAAGAGGGGCTATAACGACTATTTGAGGTGTGGATTTGTTGTAAGACACCTCTGTTTGAGGACCGCAAAGGACAGTCTCCTTGCAGGGGGCCGAAAGGCATAGTTGAAGGGTGTTAAGGGCTGCTGTAGGGTGCCGCAGAGATATGGAGGAGTTATGGACAGTTAGGAGAGGGTTGGGAGGCCTAATCTAAGGCAAGACTCCTCTTAGAATGCAGTCCTAAACAACAAGAGCAAGGGATAGCAAGACCACAACCATAGAAGGCTAGTTGTGCAAGGTTATGAGCGCTGTAATAGTGGGTCACAAGCCCTAACCAGGAGCAACCAAGTATAGCAGTAAACAGTCTTTGAAACCAAGGTATGTTATGATGATGTGTTTGAGTTGATTTGATGTTGGGGATCGTGTCCTAGTGTGGAAAAAATTTGTATCAGCCTGTGGGAGCCATTTGGAGGGCTTATCTTGGTGGATGAAAGCCTATCCTAGGAGCAAATTTCATAGTGGAGTATTGGGCATCATTGGACTGGTGGAGGGCAGCGTGTTGATGGCCCAAAGTAGCCCTTGACAAGCAGTCATAAGGAGAGCTTGACAGTTGAATGTTGGGTGAAGATTGGAGCCTAATGTGTTGCTCTTTGATGGACGAAAGAGGCTACTAGATTGGCAGATTAGAGCTTCGGGATTGGCCAGCCTAAAAGAGCAGGTTGTATCAACTCGTGTTCGTTGTAGCAGAAGTGACTTGCAACAGTGATAGGTGGTAGCCCTCGTGGAGACTCTATGTGTTATCTCTTGATGGACTAAGGGGCAACTAGAGAGCAAAATGAGAGCGAAGGACCGACAGGGCGAGATATGACAGAGACTGCAGCGAGATTGTCATTGTATCTTGTATCCCTTGTATGGGAGCCCTAGACTGTTGTATTACTCAGTTGGTTTAATATAATGAAGATTGGGTTGTTGTACATATTTGTACAATATTTGGTACAAAGTTTTCTATACTTGTGCATGAGTGATTTACTGCTTTATATTTTTCTGTTTTGCAAAGTAGCTTTTGTTGAGATTCTAAGATTTTATCCTAGACCCAAGATCGTGGAAATTCAGCATGGTATTAGAAGATGTCTGAGCTACTTTGGAAGACAGTGAATCATTATAGTGCACAATGAAGTACATCTTAAGAGTGAGTTGGTCACATTGTAGGTGAAGGGCTTACTACAATGTCGATATTGCAGGATGGTCTCCGGTATGAGGATAGGTTGGAAGGGTTGTCCAACTATAGTCCATGGAAGGAAAGGATAAAGTTGGCCTTGCAGGTCAATAAGGTCTGGGAATTCGCTGAGAAAGTCATCAAGAAGCCAACTGACCCAAAGGAGCTGGAAGTGTACGAGGATTTAGATACGAGGGTGAGATTGATCATCCTTGATGGTGTGAAGGATCCCCTAATACTTCATTTGTCTGGGAAGAACACTGCACATGAGATGTGGATAGCTCTTCAGAATTTGTTCTAGAATAAGAACGAGAATCGGGTACTGGTATTGGAGGAAAAGTTGAAGTCCACCAAGATGATATAGGGTGGAGTGACTTCGTACCTGATGAGATTGTCTCAAGTCAAAGATGAGCTTGTTGTTGTCAGTGTGACTATTTCAAATTATGATATGGTGAGGATTGCTTTGAAAGGGTTCATCTAGGAATGGAAGCCCTTCATTAAGGGGATCGTTACCAAAGAGAAGTTTCTAGATTGCAATAGGCTGTGGGACTACTTCATTCAGGAAGAGTTGCAAGATGAGGATCTTCATACAAAGAAGAATACTTTCGATGATGACGTGGCACTTGTAAAAGGAATGAAGGGTAAGAAGAAGGACTTGAGTAAAGTCAAGTGTTTCAACTATGGCGAGATGGGTCATTTTTTATTGAGATGTCTAATGAAGAAGGGAGATGATGAGAAGAAGAAAGGGAAGCAGGTTGCCAGTGTTTCCACTTCTGCTAAGATAGATGCTCTCACCAAGGGATTGGAGGAGGAGGACTTTGCTATGATCTCTCGTTTCTCGCACGGTACCGTCGCTAAGGATGGATGGTACGTGGACAGTGGTGCGTTGAAACATATGACAGGGTCACAGGAGGTTTTTGAGACTCTAACTGAATGGGACTCGAAGTTGCACATGGTGTTGGGTGACAAGAGTCAAGAGATCCGAGGATTGAGAGTTGTGCCATTAAGGATGGAGACAGGATGAGTGATGCAGTTCTAAGATGTGTTGTTTGTACCAGGACTCAAATATAGCGTGATACCTGTTTCGATGATTGAGAAGAAGGGATTTGAGGTCGTATTCTAGGACGAGGAGGCAAGACTCAGGCCCAGAGGCTCTAGCTCTACAGGTTTTGTGCTTGGAGTTAGAAAGGATGGTCTATATAGGGTGACGGGCACGCCTATGGATCATGGGAAGAAGAAGTAGGCAAACCAAGTGTAGGTTCCAAAGAAGCAGTTGCATCTGCAGGCTTCAAAGGTACAGGTACAAGTTCCTGAGAAGAAGGTCCAAGTTCCAATGGCTCAGAGGGAGTCGAGTTCTAGCAGGAGCTTGCAAATTCAGAGGGAGACTTTGCTGCCCAAGAAGAGGGTCCGGTCAGTCGGGAGTAAGGGTGCTTCCACATCTGCCAAGAAGGAATCATGGAGGGATTGGAAGAGATACAAGAGAAGAAGAAGCAAGATGCTTCCAGTGACAGTGACACTTCTGAGGGAGGCATAGTTCATGCTATAGGGATTGTTGTAGTTGTGAGCGCCAAGAGTTGGGCGAGTGTTGTGAGAAGTGATGATGACGGTGAGTTACTTCCTAGTCTTGGAAGTACTGTGAAAATTCCTAAACCGGAATCCCTATTGGAGCAACTGATGATATTTCTCCTACTTCCTAGATTTACATGAACAAGTTATTCGCAGTTTTCTACGGCAAACATTGAAATACATACACTGCAGCCTACACCATTTAAAATAATATGCCGAAACAAGAAACTAAACAAGAGAAAGATACAACACAAATGACAGTTGTTTTTGGACAAACGTCCTCGGAAAAACCCAATGTGGGAAAATAGGTGCAACAGATCTGAGTGTTTTTATTATTAAGCAGAAGTTATTTCTGAATACAACCTCTGGATGCCTCTGAAGAAATTAGTGAGATTACCTCACTCTACACTGCAAGTCCTGGTTGATCCAGTAGCTGAACCAATGAGTCCTCGGCTACTTCTGTGCTTCCCTTGCGCAGTCACTGCATGGGCTTGCGTCTGCCTCTAAGGCATTGCGTCACCTCTTTGCGGGATCAATTTGCTCTCAGGAGCTGACTCCAGCCCTCCCGACTCAGAACATCAACCTCCTTAGCAAATTTCGGACCTTTATGTGGAAGGCTTCTACGTTTCTCTGTGTGGGCCCTCCTTGGCTTTGCGTCACCCTCTCTGGCCACTGTGTTGCCTCCTCTGTGTGCTTCTCTGCCTCCCGGCTGAGTATTCTTGGCTCCTAAGAAGATCCTCCAGTCAAAACTCTCTCTGCCCCTCTTTGCGTGATCACTAAAAAATCATTACGCTACCTCTAGATACAGCAATTCGATCTGACTTATCAACTCTCCGTGTGTCTTCCAAATGACCCTCAAGCCTCCTTAAATAATCTTCTCGTTGACATTCAACGACCCAAATTAAAAGCTAAGCAATGGCTAAGATCTTTTTTGCTTGATCCTCGTCTTCTTCTAGAAGTTACACTCACAGTTAGATTAATACCCATTAATTATTTGAATTTCCTAGTTTAGACTTAGGGTCTCATTAAAAATAATTAATTATTTTAATAAAACTGTCTCCGGGTGGAATTTCCCAAAACGCTTTCTGGGTTCTTTGGAATACATGTGCCCAAGCCTCCCTGCAAAATTTGAGACTTAGAGTACATTTGATGCTACCAAAAATCAACAAGTACCTCCCTCACTAAGAGGGAGTGTTGATTTTTTAGTAGCTTGGGAGGTACTCCAAGCCCTAGGGTTCAGGGTTTGGAGGGTGGAGCATCACAAGAGTCACTTGTGGTTTTGTAACCCAAGGTTGGGGTTTTGCACCCATCAAAGTTTGGTCCAAAACTATGAGGCATTTTGGACATATGATGGATGGAGATGATGGAGGGTAGCGAGGAGAATCCAATGCTTCGAGAATCGTCGAATTTCGAGATGTCCTTAATGAGATATGAATTTTTGAAGTTGACAAATGGATTTTTGGCGCATAACTCATGTAGGCTTGGTGTGCATGTGCCAAAAGACATGTCTATTCATTGATCCGTCTAAAATGTATAAATAGAAGGTGATGTGATTCATTTTCACTCATCCAAGAACATCGAATCACCACCATTTCATCTCTAAGTTGGCCACAAGCAAAGGAAGACAAGACGTGGAGGTTTAGGGTTGTTTTGGGCATGTTTCACCTTCACCACAGGTCCGAGTTTATTGCAGGAGCAGGCCGCATTACACAGAGGGGTTATAAGGGTTGTTTGAGGTGCGGATTTGCCGTTGGATACCTCTGTTTAAGGTCCGCAAAGGATAGTCTCCTTGTAGGGGCCGAAAGGCCTAGTTGAAGGGTGTTAAGCACTATTGTAGGGTGTCGCATAGATCGGGAGGAGTTCTAGATGCTGAGAAATTAAGGGCAATACAATTAATCTATTTCTATTTACCTTGATAACTGCTTGAGATATTATTTTTCTTCAGATTTGATTGATATTATTATTACCACGAAGTGTTATTATCAACCAACTATCAAAACAAGAAAATCAACCGTGCACAAATACACAAGATATTGGCACGATGCTAGGGCAAAAACCTTTCCAAAACTTAAGAGGAAAAACCCTTGAACTCTTTCTTATAGAATCTTTATTGAGAAGTTACATGACCCAAAATTGACTCTGAAATGCCTTCAAAATAAAATGACAATACCTCAGAATGTGTACCCAATCACACTGTTCAGTTTTGCAGTTGAATGATTATGACAGTTTGCACCAAAACAATTCGGATAGGCTCTCGTAGCCTCGATCTATCCTTGCTCCACATGTAGATGTCTTATAAGTTGTCACATTTATGAATATAGCTGGTTTACAAAGCTTCCACAAGGTAATAAGGTTGATTGTCACCGCAACGAAGGGAGAAGCCCTAGATTTTAGAGCGTATGCATATACTTGGATGGAGTTAGGGCTCTTCTAGCCCTGCGATACCCTCGCACTATCCAACCGCAGTCTTCTCCTTTCATTTGAGGTCAAGGCTGCCCTTCAAACCCTTCATGCAATCACGAAATGCAATACCCTAACCCTGATCCTAATGCCGAGACGAAGAGCAGGCTCGATGGTAACTTGCATGAGGGGACAAACTTCCTCATGTGTTGCAGCTATCTTCTTTCTTCGACCTTAACGTTACTTTACTTCTTCATGAGAGACATGAATTGAATTGCTTTGTGGAGGAGCCAAACATGGCCTTTATATAGGCATTCCCTCTCATCCATTGAGCCGACGTGAGATTGGATTAGGCCGACGTATCTCTTTGATTAGTTGGCTGAGCTGACGTGAATCTACAGTCTTCCTTTGAGCGGTTTCTCTTGAGTAAATCTGTGGGTACACATTTGAGTATTTCTTTGATGATCTAGAAGGACTTACATTCATTTCATTTACATAATACATGACTCTCTTCATTTTTACATGACTTGGCTTGAGCTCTTAATTAGAGAAAAAATAATTCTTTTTAATACAAAAATACATTGATGCAAAAATTTGACATAACAAAGACCGAACCTAGTTACACTATTTTCAACACTCCCTCTTAACTAGGGAGTTATTCATGTATACATGGTACATGGACATTTCAATACCAGAGTTCTCATAAGCAAAGATTCGGATTAGTTATCCATCTGTTATGGCATCATTTCAACCAACATTGTTTCTATTTATCAAGGCCTTGACTAACAACTCTATCTCTCACTTAGATCAGAGCACACAATGTTGGCGAGACCAATGACTGATAGACACGCCTCATCATTATCTCTCTTAGGGTCATACCCACTCGGGTGTTCTCCGAGTATGCCCTACTAGGAATATTCTCATCTTGGGTTCTCGGCCCTCAAGAATATCGGTTCTCTTGCCCACTCTTGTCTTGGATTCCCTTCCACATCCTCAAATAGTGTTAGATGCTAGATGATTACAGAATCCTCCCTTCTTTCTTCCAAACTGAAGACAAGAATGTCATGTCTAACTCTCCCTCTTAACCAGGGACGAGTTCCAAGTTTCTCTTTACTCAGAAACTTGCTTGAGTTCCTTTACTCATAGGAACTTCCCAGAGCTCCCTCTTACACAGGGACTCTATCATCAGTGCTTTATAGGGTGTTCTAGTTGACTGGTGATTCAAGACTTCGATGTCATCAATTTCTTCATATTTAGGGTCAACCATCCATCACTTTCCTCCGTCATGTCATTCCCTCTTTCCCGGAAAGTATCCTCCTTGGCTTCATATCTGGGGCTTCCTTCATAAGCTCATCTATCTCCACTCTTCTTCAGCAGTGATTGCTTTGGATCATAAGGTACATTGTTGTGACATCCTTCACAACTTTCCTTTCTTTGATCCTGCACACATACCTAGACTTTTCCAAGAGTCAGACACCAAAAACAAATTACATATTACCTTTTTGTGATGGCTTCCATCTAGTGACATCTTCTTGTAGGCATCAATCATCCTGCATACATGTTGACACATCTCCCAATGATATCCGTTGTCAAGGGTCCTGTTCGTTTCAGACTTCCATCAGAGTCTTCACATCATTTCGGGAGGTTTCCTGGTCAACTCTTCATGATCCTCTAGATGATGATTGCCTTCATCATGGTTGCCTCCTTCATGATCTCTTCCATCCTCACATCTTCCATCCCAGGAGATTTCAATCAGAGTTCTTCAATCGTACCTCATACTTGATATGAGGATATTATGTTGATTTCACTTAATGTGACTTATGTCCTTCAACATCCTTTCAGAGGAGGATATCTTTTCCCTTTTAATCATGCTTGATCCATGTTACCTGGAACCATATGACATGACATTACAATATCAAACAAATACAAGCATTCATACCTCATTATTGCTTCAGGCTTCTTTCAACAACTTTCTTGATTGAGCGGACCTTCAATCCCTTGATTTGCTTCATCATGTCATCATTCCTTCATCTCATGATTTCCATAAGTTGGAATTCCTGATGAAGCTCCTGCTGCCTTCCCAAACTAGGGGATCCTCTGCTGAGGTTTCTATCAGAGACTCCTCAGGATCTAGTATATCCTTATCTGGCAAATTTTCCCTTTGTCTTGGATGACTTCTTCCTTTCCTTTAATATTCACTGAGATTTCTAATAACTATGTTCTTCATGATTCCCATACGAGCTCTTGTTTCCATGATGCCATGATGCATCTTCTTACCATGATCATATCTGCAAGGACTTCTGATAGGATCCTTTGAGAGGGATACCATCTTATTTCATACTGGAGATTTATTACTCCCTCTTTCCTTTAGCTTCGTCTATCCTTTAGATGACATAAATTCTTTTCCATTTTTGCACAGGTACCATGAGTTGAGATGAGGAAGCTTTTTGCCTCTCCAAGACCAAGGCACCAATCTTTTCTTCTTCACTGCGGAGATCATCATCACTGTTGTACTACTGCATCACTGAGATCTTTATTATAGCTGTCATCATTGCTATACCATGACTGTCCCTTGAGGTTGCCACAGGGGTGATATATGTATCTTTATCGAGATCATGTTCTTTCAAGAACATGTTTATGAGCATCATTGTTACTACAACTTCTTTTATTATGCCGAGAATGTAGCAATCTCTGTCATTACTATTTCCTTTTTACTAAGTTGCAGAAGACGTTGGAGAAGGCTCCATTTCTAGCCCGAAATGAAACGAAAATGAGGAAACTCGTACCATATGGCCTGGAAACTCTTTTCTAGCCATACTGACCCGTTTCTCGAGGAGGAAATGTGGCCAGTACGACCATAAACGAGTTTCCAGGCTATACGACGGAGTTTCCTCTTCTAACTTGACTTTTTCTTGTATTTTTATTTTTTATTTTTTCGCTTTTAATTTTTTATTGGGTGACTAAAATATCTTTTGGATGCTTCTAGATGCCTCTCAAGTTATAAAAAAAAGGGATTTTTTTGAGTGGGGCAGCGTAATGTTCAAGCCTATGGCCCTAGTATTGATATGCAATTCATTGTAATGTTAAATTCTTAAAGTGAAAGTGACATTCTCCTTTATTTTTCATTTTCATCCTTTTACTTAAATTTTTAACATTACCATGAAATGACTCAGGATGTTTGAGAGTGGTTTCGCCCTCATTGGATTTCATATGGAGAAAGTAGAATTTTAGATCTCACTCAAAATCCAGCAGACTTATCTGTTTTTCAGGATTTCAGGATTGGGGGGATTGCAATGTTTCCATTGGAGTTTTGTCATGTACTAGGGTATGGAACTTTTATTTAATCAAGAGAACCAAGCCCTCTATGCAGGGGAGACTCCCAATAATCAAGAGCATGTAGGGTACTAGGGTATGGAACTTGTATTTAATCAAGAGCACTAAGGTCGTCGACTATGTAGGAGGAGACTCCCAATCAAGCACGAGACAAGAAATTAGAAATTTCTCGTGGTTGATTTTGGATATTGCTATTTTCATTATGTGATCATTCATGAGTAAATGTGATGTAATTTTAAAGACTTATAGTTTATGCATTGACAATTGACAATTTAACCATAATGTAATAAATTAGAATGTGTCATATATGCTTTATGATTGCACATATTTCTTAAATGTCCTAATATATATATATATATATATATTGCGTTTCCCTGTTTCATGCAACTTAGCCTTTTTATCATGTCTACATTGCAGTCCTTAATGTTGCTTAAATCCCTTGACGATGTTCCTCGTTATGCCTATACTCCAGTGGTTACTGAAATTCTTTTCAACATGACTGAGATAGCATCTTTAGGATCATCGTGATCTCTATTATTGAGGACAGTAAGGGTTCCAAAATTCTTTATATCATGTATACATTAACTGCGTATGAAGTAGATCCACCGAAATAGTGATCTTACCTTTCATCTAGGCCGACACTGTAATGGTTACTGCGTCTGTCTTGAATCCGAGATTACTTATCCTCGTCACTATTGATACTGCGGCCCATGAAGACTGAGATTATATTCAATGATACAATGATCATCAAGTATGCGACAGAGATATCATATGCTGCGTCATTAAATCCATTACTGTTGCATTATTGAGATATTCATGATTACCTCTTCATTATGTCGCAGAGATTTCTTGTCATCATATAACCTCCAAGGCTCGAATCATGACGGTGATGAGATCATACTGGGACTGTGATGATTCTTATCATTGTTCCTTCTTATTGTGCATATGCTATGGCTCTGTTCCTCCTTGTTTTGAAGAGACCGTTATATTGCTTCCTCTCATTGCACCGAGGTCCGAAATAGTGAAGGTCACAGAGATTAGGGCTATGTATCTATCTTCACAAATATTGTAACCACGTTTAGTATTGCATTTGAGGCCTGCTTAGGGTATGCGAGGAGGTAGGAGCATAGATACACAGAGATGGCGAGACCATCAATGCTGTTGTGATGTCACTGAAACACATATTCAGATTGCTAGGAGATAGATCTGTATACAGTAAGCCTAGATGTATCAAGATAGTAAGACTTCATGTCGAGATTGTCATAACCATGCCGAGAATATATCTAGCCCAGAACTCATGTCGGTACTGTGTATTCATCTAAGGTCCTATCTGCTTTTTCTATCTGAGATTTGCACCTATCATTGAGACCACAGAGAAGGGTTTTCAACCAACAAGGCTGCAACTTACTGTACATTTGATTTATTGCCTGCTTGCGATGACACCTTGCTCGAAGTCATGCCAATCTAGGAGCATGGGAATGTCCGAGGTTGGTTCTGCCAACATCCATACAAGGTTTTAGGCCTGTAGCCCATCCGAAACCTGTACCACGTCTTCCTGCAGCCCATACCCATCGAAATTTCTGAGGAGAATGCGAATTACTTGCTTGTTATTTGTAGATACCTCAACGGGGTATTTATAGTGGTTTGTGCACATAATGACCTTATGAATCGTCATGACTAATCCACTGTCTATTATCCAGATGTTTTCATCTTGGAATGTGCCCAAGAGTGCAGAGAATAAACCATCAACTTTTGTAGATTTGTCAAATTTGGAGATTAGATAAACCCATGCTTGCTTGATCTTTTGATTGATGAGGTTTTCCAACCATAGCCCAATACTTGCCAACTGCTATATGAGGTAGTTGATCTTCTTTCTACCCTTTGATGAACCATCCCTCTAATACCATGTTGATAAATTAAGGGCAATACAATTAATCTATTTCTCTTTACCTTGACAACTGCTTGAGATATTATTTTTCTTCAGATTTGATTGATATTATTATTACCATGAAGTGTTATCATCAACCAGCGATCAAAACAAGAAAATCAACCATGCACAAATACACAAGATATTGGCACCATGCTAGGGCAAAAACCTCTCCAAAACTTGAGAGGAAAAACCCTTGAACTCTTTCTTATAGAATCTTTATTGAGAAGTTACATGACCCAAAATTGACTCTGAAATGCCTTCAACATCAAATGACAATGCCTCAGAATGTGTACCCAATCACACTATTCAGTTCTGCAGTTGAATGACTATGACAGTTTGCACCAAAACAGTGCGGATATGATCTCCTAGCCTTGATCTATACAGATCTTCGAGGGGGTTATCAGCAGATTTGAGGCAGAGAAAGGGCCTTCCCTAGGATTACTCTTCAGTATCCCTATAGACTCTCAATCATACCCTTGAGGACCTACCCAACCATCATCCCATAATGTTGCTTACATTTGCAGAGCGTTTTGTTGTTGCCCCTCGATGCTCTTCGTTTGGGCAACAAGTATCGATAACCACCCTAGGCAGTTAGAGGAGACAACGCGTGTCATGGGCGGAGAGGAGACTTTGCAGTTGAGATGTTTGGTAGGTGCACAAGTTGACGAACACAGGCTTAGGGATGGCGTAGTTTATTGTCGAGGTAGCATATGTTCCATCCTTAGGCTCACACTTAGGGAGGTGACCGAGAGGGAGCTGCATGGTGTTGTTTCCGCTGGACAGCTCGAGGCGTTAGGTGAGCATGAGGTACGGAGAATGGTAGTCCTTATTGGCAGGATGATGCCTAGGCTTCCGGCAGTACCCGAGCACATCATCAAGAGCGGGGGTAGTAGATCTTGTTGTGTGATTTAGTAGGTGTAGAGTAGTTGGTCATTCACAGCACATGTTCTTGACGCTCGGTGCCTACCTGTTGGATACATGCAGGAGTTAGAGATGAGGCACAGAGGGGTCCCAAAAACTAGTAACATATCACAACGACATGGAATAAGGATTGGGAGTTGTGGACCTCTAGTATGGTTATGGGACATAGGGATCTAGTGGGGTGGTGGGATACCCCACTTCTGAGCGAGTAGGGTTAGGATAATAAGCGATCCGATTCATGCTCAGGCGGACACATGGGGGATCTCCGAAGCCCTCACCATATGGCAAGGCAAATTGTTGCTTAGGATTGGGGCCAACCATGGAGTGTTAGGCGCTAGCACTGTTGAGTCACTTTGGCAGGTTGGGCCTAGTCTCGATCATCACATATCTTATGGCTGAGAGTTATTGGGGAGGAGGCTCCGGTATGAGCATTTTAGGCAGTCAGTGATGACTAGAGTGTTGCGGGGTTAGCAGGACAATTTCTTGCTGCGATGGACGTGGGACCCTAGCGTCACAGAACTTAGCACTTTAGCGACCCGTAGGGGTGAGCTAGTTTCTACAGGGGAGGGTCATCTAGATTTTCCATTGGGTTTCAGTGATTCGTTGATGGTGTGGGGGACTTCCATGGTGTGGCAATTCGATCAACCTAAGGACATCAAGGGAGGCTCATGCGGATGAGGACTCAACCCCACAGAGGTTGGATTGCACTTCAAGAGTTTACTCCTGGAGTGCATGAGAGGGACTATTCAGTAGAGCAGTTTCACGAGGAGACGACTAGGATTTTATACCACCGTGATACTCTACTTAGTGGCGGTCTGCAGAGGGTGTTTGGTGCCTATGCTGAGATGGAAAATGAGTGGGTCACGGGATGCCTCACACTGACCAGGATGGCTTGGGACCTTGGTAGGACAAGCCAGAGATCAGAGATGGTTGGGTGGTACATTTGGGACCCCGATATTGGGTAGATTGATTGTTTGGGTTAGCTGATTGAGAGGGTGCTTGTTTCAGGCATTACTTGAGGACAAACAATTTTTGGTGGGGAGGATTGTAATGTCCCCAAATTAATTAATTTTGTTAAGAAGAATTTCCGTTTTTGTAACTTTGGCAATTGGGGGGATATTTTTCTGCACAACTGAGGAGAATGGAGAAATCAAAGGAATATTTGACTTTTGGGTAAAGAGAAGGCCTCAGTTTAAAAAAAAGGGGAAAATTATGGAGTTGGTGGAATGTGGGGGCCAACCCTCAAGGAATACCCACCCCATGGAGGAAAAATCGATTTTGTGGAGGGAGGTCGAAGTATTTGGAGGGACCCACAAGGAAAGGTAAGGCAACAATTATAAATAGAAGGGTGAGTGAAGCAATTGGGATATTTTCCTCATTTGATATCTAAATTGTTCTTTGCTTAACTTGTTTAGTTGGGACAACAGAGCACTGTTTAGCACACGAAATTTTTGATGGGAGACCTCAACTCCTATTTCGGTGGACTTCGAGTGCCACCCTAGGGGAGCAATTCTAAATTCTTGGAGTTGTTCCGGAGGGATTTCACAGGGAAATTTGAGTTATTGAAGAGCAAGATGGGCACAGTAAGGGACCACACACTCTTGTGGGGAGTGAGCTTGATGGCAATGTGGGTTCTGGGAATTTAGAGGCATATTCTCTTGGCACCTAGCAGTGATTTTGCATTGGTTTTAAGGGTTGGCTGAGTGTATTACATACATGCCGAAATTCTTCTTCTTAGGCCAACGTAGAAGTGGTTTGGATGGGCTCGTGCAGTGATTAGAGGGGCGCGTTGGTTGTGGGGGCTTGAATTGAAGTTGGGGTTGAAGATTTACAAGGGGGCATAAGGATAATTCATGGAGGTATTCTCAGCTAATTTTGGAGGGCTTTGGCAGCTATTTTTTAGGCAGTATGAATCACCCAACTATAAAGGGTGCTCACACAAATTAGGAATAATTTTGGAAGGTTGAAATTAAGCCCAACTCTTTCTGGGTTTGTCGAGGAAAGACCAAGAATAGTTTGGCTGAATATTTTGAGCACTCTAGCGGGCTCAAACATGTCTCTTTCCAATCAGCAGTTGTTGGTAATTTACTCCATTTTGTGGGTTTTATGGTGTGAAGGATTGGGACCAATTCCTTTTGGGTCTTGTGCGAAAAATTAAGAGGAAGCTACAACAACAATTTCAGGCCAATCCGGGCATTCCAGCAAGGGATTCGAACCATTTTTCAGATAGCAGCGCTGGCACAATTTTTGGGCAAAACAAAGATAATTTGGGGGTTGAAGTTTCTACTCATCGGGGCATCTTTCTCACCTTGGGTTTGCTTCAACTTTCTTATGCAAACCCATGTGCACTTGTTCCTTGTTATTGTACTCCCATTTATTTCATATTTTTAATAAAATACCTCAGCGGTTGTTCTAAAACTTGTATTGGGTGTTTTGGTGCCTTGTGTGTAAATATTTTTGGTCGTTTTATAATTCATGCTTCAGTTATTCATTTCATAATTCCATTAGGAACATTACAGTATTGTTCCATCATCTAAAGAGTTTTATCACTGGTTTGGTGGCTAGGGCCTTGTCGTTTGGCTTTTCATTTTGGCATATTACTTTTTCAAGGGAAACCATAATCCTAGAAGGCCTTATCCATCCTAGCCGTGAGCTTTAAGAAGGCATTATACAACTTGTTGTCCCTTAAGAAACCAATTTCTTGGCTGTGTAGAAATTATGCTTAAGACATTAATGTTTATTATTCTTGTCACTTATTTGTTTGATGTATGCTCAAGTGAAGGGCCTGAAGGACTTGACTTTTAACCCTTAATACTTAGGTGATATGAAAGTCTCAGAATACCATATGATTGTTGAATATAAATGCTGAGTGAAGAATGCTTTGAGAAGTTAGAGACAATATGTTGTTTTTCACAGAAACTATTATCTGTATCGGTTTGAGAAGTTAAAGACAATATGCTATTTTTCACAGAAACTATTATCTGTAACTTAGAAGAAATGTAGAAGTAGGAATCTTAAGTACTAGAGCACTCTTTTAAGGAATTTTAACTTCATTCACATAAGTAAACAAAGACCTGCAACTTCATTACCATACTTAAAGAAAGGAAGATACATGATGACACATAACAGAGAAATTACAAATCATACCCAACAATGTTTGGAAAACTCCTGATTCTTTCATTAATCATCAGTTTTATCAAGAATACAATAGCCTAGTCTCCAGGTTTTTCAAAATTCGAACCCTTTTTCTATAATTTTGCCTCTTTTTATACATCATGGGATAGTTGGTAATCACCAAAATTGTCAAACTACTTAATTATCTCCTAATTGTCTAAAGTAAAAGTCATTACAGAATATTGCATTGGAGGGTAAAAGACACCTCATTCTTCTGAAGAAAACAAAATAAAAAGAAGTAACAGAAATTAGAATATGACTGGTGATGGCTGCTCGCTATTCGAATCTGTGGCTTGAGTATCTGCAAGTTGTAATCATGTAGATGTCCTGATGACAATGAAACCGCTTTAACACAACAAAGCTGCATCTTTACAAAATTCCGTGTGTGGACCTGTGGGTTATGGGCCCATATATATATCAGAAATGTTCTGATTGGCAGAAACACAAAGAAACCCTTATGGCCCACGTATATACCGAAAGTGTTTTGATTGGCGGAAACACAAAGAAGCCCGACCAATCACCGTTCCTTTGGAGTTTCGGTCATCGCCTTTTAGTTATTCTGCTAAAACATCGGAATTGGTTGATTTACGCGGAATATGGCAAACCTTCAGTTACCACGAAACCCAAAGGAAACAAGTCTCCGGTTCATAATCTTATCGCATCTGCCTTTTCCACAAACCTTTTCCTTCCACACGGAACCGAAAAGAAACAAAACTACAGTTCAAAGACTTCTTGGGTCCGAAATTTATAATAAAACTCGTGCACTTTTTGACGCGATATCCATCGGATCTCGTCCCTTCCTGATGAGCGGCTGTGATTGATTCGAACTTCAACAGATTAAATCACATTCCATAAACCATCGCATCCATTTTCTGGATTAAACCTTGTCCTTGTTAACCACGCGATTACCGTTGAATCTGAATTCTTCAAGTGGACGACGCTGATTAACTGAGGTTTTATAACTTCTCGCGTCCGATTTTGGAGTAAACCTCGTCCTTGTTAACCACGCGATTATCGTTAGATTTGTTGCCTGTCGATCGGACGACTCAGATCTTCTCCTGGGTTTCTCACATTCAAAAGCCATCAATAATTAAAAAAATAAATCATGTCTTTCGGATTTCAACATTTTCTTTTAATACCGTTAGAATATAATATTTGATTTTTTTCATTTTTGCGATAAAACTGAAAATAAAATTAAAATGACAATGGATGCTACAACATTTGGCTCCACCTGGGGATAGTGCTTTTGCCACAGAAGCACTAAGAACCGCAGATCAGTGCCTTCACCTAGGGCATGGAGTCACATATTGCTTAGCCAATTTAAATTCTATGGAATTTGTACAATGAATTCACTCCAGTATCTACAATGACAGGATGCTTGTGCTTCAGAACTGGAAATAATGTTTGAGGCACTGCCCATCGACAGGAAGCTATAAAGTTTCACCATCAAGATTGTCCAAGAAGAATGTATTATTTGCCCTTGCTTCTATGATCCTGAATGGGCCATACCAGAGAGGATCAAACTTCCGATGTTTGCCTTTATCTTCTCTTCTAGTATCCCACCTTAATACTAGGTCTCCAACTTTAAAATCAATTTCCTTGGCCTTTCTGTCAAAAATACCCTTCATCGTTGATTGATACATAATCAAATTATCTCTTACCTTAACCCTGCTTTCACTCAACTCCACTACCTTATGCATCCTTCTTATCAAAGCATTGGGCTCTTCTTTTGCCTGCTGAATCATTGCAATCACAGGCTTCACAAGCTGACTAGGGAACAAAGCTTCAGTTCCATACACTAACTCAAAAGGTGATTTGCCTGTATACCTTCTTGTAGTCACTTGGACAGCCCATAGAGCAAACTTTAACTTTGAATCCCAGACTTTCTGATTCACTGCAATAGCTTTCTTAAGAATTCTCATCAATGTTTTGTTAGTGGATTCAGCCAACCCATTTCCCTGTGGATGATAAGCTGTTGAATGAGATAAAATAACATTATACTTCTGACAAAAAGCAACGAACTTACTTGAATTGAACGCTTGAGCATTGTATGTTATGATTTTCACAGGGCATCCAAATCTACTGAAAATATTTTCCTCTAAAAATTTCATCACCACCTGGTCATTTTCTCTTTTTGTAGGTATAGCTTCTACCCACTTGGTGAAATAATCAGTGGCTGTAAGAACCCACTTGTGCTGTCCACTTGAAGGTGGATTATTTTCTCCAACAAAATCTAGTCCCCATTGTCTGAATGGTTCTTCTATGAAGACTGGGATCAAAGGCAAGGGAGCAAACCTCTTCTTCTCAGCAAAAAGCTGACACTTCGACAGCTTCTGACAAACTTATATATATCACCAAATAGGGTGGGCCAATAAAATCCTGCTTGGAGGATTTTATGTGCAATAGCTTTCTAACTATAATGTCCACTACATAACTTCTCATGATAATCTTTAATGGTCTTTGTAAATTCATCCTTTGTTAAACATAACAATAAAATTCCCACAGGATCCTTCCAATACAATCTACCCTCAACAATCACATATGGTTGTGCTTTGATTTTTAATGCTCTATATTTTGTTCTATCCAAAGATTGAGGACAAGAGAGAAAACATAAATAATGGACTATGTGCTTGTACCATTCTGAACATAAAAATTTATATTGGATCTTCATACCTTGGTTTGATTTTTTTTCACCTTCTTCAATTACTTCCTCATTCACAGGTGTTAGCAAGTTGATTCCCAGTCCTTGAAAATTTGTCTCTGTCAACATCTTTGCCAATCCCTACCCTTTCACCAGCTTTGTGGGCTTTATGTCCAGGTCATACTCTTGAATCTTGGATATCCATTTTCCTCTTTTGCCTTCCACATCACTCTGGACTAAGATATCCTTTACTGCAGTAATTGGCACATAAGCAATGATCTGTGACTGCAGCACATAAGTCCTGAAGGCGTTTAAGGCTTTTCCCAAAGCATATACCTGTTTTTCAAGAATATTGTACTTTAGTTCAACATCTCTGAGAATCTTGCTAAAGAAAGCAATTGGCTACTCCTTTTCTTCATCATTTTTCTGTAACAAGACAACGATTATTGAATTAGGTGATGCAAATGAAAAAATTTGAAAAGGCTTTTGATAATCAATGCTAATTAAGTTGGAGCTACTTGTAAGGCTTCTTTAATCTTGGAGAATGACTCTCTGGCTTCCTTGGTCCAATGCACCTCATTTTCCTTCTTCGACATATTGGTAATTTCTTTTACAATTTCAGCATAATTAGACGCAAACCTCCTTAGAAAATTTATTTTTCTTAGAAATTTTTGAATGTCTTTTTTACTCCTAGGCAGGTGTATTTTCTGCACAGCTTGCACCCTTGCTGGATCTATCTTCACTCCATCTCTAGAAACAATGTGCCCCAACAGTTTGCCTTCTTCTAGAGCAAAGATAGACTTCTTAGGATTCAAAGAAAGCCCAAATTTTCTACATTTCTCGAAAGTCTTTTTAAGATGGTCCAGATGCTCCTCATCATACTTAGAGAAAACAATGATGCTATCCAAGTATATCACTACAAGCTTATCACCTACAAATGCAATGTCCATTGCCTCTGAAATGTTGCACTTGCATTCATCAACCCAAAAGGCATTCGAGCATACATAAAGGTTCCCTAAGGAGTTGTGAATGCAGTCTTTTTCTGATGTTCTTTATTAACAACCACCTGGTTATACCCAGAGAATCCATCCAACATTGACATTCTAAATGATCTTATTACCTTTTGCAGCACATGATCCATTTTAGGTAATGGATAGTTATCTTTTAAGGAAGCACTATTCAGATTTCTAAAGTCCACACGTAGCCTTATTTCTCCATTTTTCTTTCTTACAGGCACTAAATTGGCCACCCAGCCAGAGTACCTGAGTGGAACTATTATCTTGGCATCAAGCAGTTTTTTGACTTCTTTCTCAATCAACGGTAAAAGCATAGGGTTTATCTGCCTGAGTTTCTGCTTAAACGGTTTAATCCCTTCTTTCAAGGGAATCTTGTGTTGAATAATACTTGCATCATATGTTTTGAGATCCTCATAGGACCAAGCAAAAACATCAATATAGTCCCTGAAAAGCTTAATATATCTCTCCTTATAATTAAGTGGAACTCCATTAAATAATTTGACTAATTTGGGCTCCTTCTGGGTTCCAATATTGTGATCTTGAATCTGCTCATCCTGTGGAAGTTTCTCTGAACTAAAAGCTACATCATTGGAGTTAAAAAGTCTTTCAGGAGAGACAAGCCCCCTTGGCAGAATATTATCTTTCAATTGACTAATTTTTTTATTAACTATGGAATTTTTAAAACCACTTATTTCTATACCTTCTGCTGCTTCATCTTCATCTTGATCAATCTCGATGCCTTGAAAATCTTCAATCATAGTCAAGAATTCCTTAATCTGTTGATCATCCTCAAAAATCTGCCAGTGTTTAATATTATCTGGAACAGAAGGCATGTGCCTCATTTCAACCTCATATCTTAGCTTTGGATTTAGAGGAGGCCTAAAAGTACTGGTAGCCACAACCAAAGAGTATGCTACTCTGTTTCATCTCTTGGAATGAACTGTATGTTGAAAGCCTCAAAGAAGTTCTCAACCAAATCCCACACTTCATTTTTGTATGCTCTAAGCCTAGGGTGTTTTGTTTGAAATGGTTCTTTATTTGCTTTATAATCAGCTTTGAATTTCCAAAAATAGAAATTAACTGGACTCCCATTTGTTTCGCTGTTTGCAGAGAAATGATCAAGGATTCATATTCTGCCACATTATTAGTCGCTTCGAACTCCAATTTAAAAAAAAAAGGGATCATATTACCTCCAAGTGTAATTAAAAGGAAACCAGCACCTGTCCCTTCTTTAGAATAGGCTCCATCAAAGAAGCACTTCCACACCTTCTGTTTGTAGCTCTGTATTTACACTGGCTGAAGTAAGCTGCCTCTGGTTATCTTCAACCAACTCTGCATTGTCATGCAACATGAAGCAAGAAAAGTCATCTCTCTTGTCTATATACAGGTGAATTACTTGCTTCGTTCTTTGTGATTGTTTTTATAAATCTTGTTTCTCTGTACAACCTCCTTTTTTCTCCACCAAAAATTGGTATGATAGCATAAGCAAAATCCAGTTTCAAAACACCACCCAATTTGGGCCCTCATGACCTAGATAGCAACATTCCAAACCTAGCAGGGATATCCGTTACCACTACATCCATCACCAAGATTCTAGCTGGGATCTGGGCTAGTGACACCATCATATCTTTAATGACCCCCAGACACTTGACTTTATTTGAATCAAAAGAATACAAGTCTCTGTAAGGTTTAGTAACCTGTAGGTTTAGTTGTTTCATCACTGATAGTGGCATAAGGTTATGTGAAGCTCCTAAATCAAACATACAATTATGCAAGAGAAAATCATGAGTCAATAAAGAAATGTAGAAAGGAGGTGTTGAAGAATCTACCTCCTCCACATGTGGACCAAAAACCACTACTGGTTTATCTTCTTGCAGATTCATAGTGTCATTTGTATTCACATTCTGAGATAGATTGATAAACTCAACAATCTCTCTTTGATAAACTGGTGTTTTGACCAACTCTGTGAGGGGCACTTGAATTCTGATTTTTTCTAATTCTTTAGTGAGACTAAATACATGAACCTATTTAGTGTTCTTTTCATTTTCATCCTCACTTTTCTTCATCACGCCAATTAATGTTGTCCCTTAAGAAACCAATTTTTTGGCTGTGTAGAAATTGTGCTTAAGACATTAATGTTTATTATTGTTGTCACTTATTTGTTTGATGTATCCTCAAGTGAAGGGCCTGAAGGACCTAACTTTTAACCCTTAATACTTAGGTGATATGAAAGTCTCAGAATGCCATATGATTGCTGAATATAAATGCTGAGTGAAGAATGCTTTGAGAATTTAGAGACAATATGTTGTTTTTCACAGAAACTATTATATGTAACGCCTTGAGAAGTTAAAGGCAATATGTTGTTTTTCACAGAAACTATTATCTGTAATTTAGAAGAAATGTAGAAGTAGGAATTTAAGTACAGCAGCGCTCTTTTAAGGAATTTTAACTTCATTCACATAAGTAAACAAAGACCTACAGCTTCATTACCATAAAGAAAGGAAGATTCATGATGACACATAACAAAGAAATTACAAATCATACCCAACAATGTCTGGAAAACCCCTGATTCTTTCATTAACCATCAGATTTATCAAGAATACAATAATCTAGTCTCCAGGTTCTTCAAAATTCGAACCCTTTTTCTATAATTTTGCCTCTTTTTATACATCATGGGACGGTTGGCAATCACCAAAACTGTCAAATTGCTTAACTATCTCCTAACTGTCTAAAGTAAAAGTCACTACAGAATATTACATTGGAGGGTAAAAGACACCTCATTTTTTTCAAGAAAACAAACTAACAAGAAGTAACCGAAATTAGAATATGACTGGGGATCACTGCTCTTTGTTCGAATCTGTGGCTTGAGTATCTGCAAGTTGTAATCCTATAGATGCCCTTATGACATCTAAATCGCTTTAACACAGCAAAGTTGCATCTTTACAAAATTTTGTGCGTGGACCTGTGGGTTATCGGCCCACGTATAAATCAGAAATGTTTTGATTGGCGGAAACACAAAGAAACCCTTATGGCCCATGTATATATCGAAAGTGTTCTGATTGGCGGAAACACAAAGAAACCCGACCAATCACTGTTCCTTTGGAGTTTCGGTCATTCGCCTTTTAGTTATTCTACTAAAACAACGGAATTGGTTGATTTACGCGGAATATGGCAAACCTTCAGTGACCATGGAACCGAAAGGAAACAAGACTCTAGTTCATAATCTTATTACGTCTGCCTTTTCCACAAACCTTTGCCTTCCCCATGGAACCAAAAAGAAACAAAATTGTAGTTCAAAGACTTCTTGGGTCCGAAATTTATAATAAAACCTGTGCACTTTTTGATGCAATATCCGTCGGATGTCGTCCCTTCCTGATGAGCGGCTATGATTGATCCGGACTTCAACAGATTAAATCACATTCCATAAACCATCGCGTCCGTTTTCTGGATTAAACCTCGTCCTTGTTAACCACACGATTACCGTCGGATCTGAATTCTTCAAGCGGACGACCCTGATTAACTAAGGTTTTAACTCGGTTTTATATCTTCTCACATTCGATTTTGGAGTAGACCTCATCCTTGTTAACCATGCGATTACCGTTAGATATGTTACCTATCGATCGAATGACTCAGATCTTCTCCTGGGTTTCTCACGTTCAAAAGCCATAAATAATATAAAATAAATCATTTCTTTCTGATTTCCACATTTTCTTTTAATTCTGTTAGAACATAATATTTGTTTTTTTTCATTTTTGCAATAAAGCTGAAAATAAAATTAAAATGACAGTGGATGCTACAACACACCTCATAATCTGAACCATAATCATTTGAAGGGTTTTACACAAAAAAAATTGAAAATAAAAGTCTTAAAAAAAGTAAAATTTACCAAGTATATCTCATAAAATTTGCTAGCCTTCCTCTCTTTACTAATCTCTTTCACTGTGAGGATTTTTATCAATGGTACAAGTGAGTTTTCAAGATTAATTACTTGTCTTTCAGTGTGTTCATCTTGTAGCCGAGTTTCATCATACTTGGAACTATTGCATTAAAGGGATTCAAATATGCTAGGCCCCCTTCACTGCTAGCACCTTGTCATCACACTGTTGCGGCACTGAAACACTTTAAGTTTGATAATTTCATCCCTTGAGCCATCTCAAGTTGATTCCTTTGTTTCTTGAGGAAATCCATTGGTTTGTAAATCAATTGAAGTTGTCACTCTTGTTGTGAATCTATTTGAAAGAAATAGTTTCTCCCTCTTTTCTTAAGGACTATTTTATCATAATAAAAAAATTAACACCTTCTCTTGTGGGAGCTTGGGATTCATCCCATGGTATCCCACTCCTTATTTAAAAGGGAGGATCCTTGTCGTCTTCTCGTGTTAGATTTAGCTATCAACTTTTCTCCTTTGTTCTTTAGACTAGCTTTTCATTGTCCATTAGTTTATCATTGTTAGCAATCTCATCTGTCATTGATAATTGTATTTACATCATATAACTTCCACTTAACTCATTATCTACATTTAAGTGAGAACATCTCTAATAAGCACATTTAAAAGGCATTTGAATATTGCTCTAAATCTAATTGCTTTCCTAATTGTTTCATTGAGTATTTCTTATCGCTTCATTGATCATTATCATGAGCTAGTAATCTTTTGTTCTAAAGTACCCATCTCTTTTGAAATTACAAGTATATTGGTGTTTTACTTTCCTTGAAGCAATATTGATATCATTGTATCTCATTGAAGCATTGCATCTTGCATTTTAGATCTAGTTTTGCATCCCAAAATTACCTCCAAGCATAAGCTTGGTTGTATATAAAGTTTTAGGGCCAACTTCTTCATCTAATTTGAGAGACTAGACCATTATTCAATAGTGAAAACAGGTGACCTTGCAGTTCTCTTGCAGACAATCCCTTGTAGGAACGGAGGCACTTGGGTCATTAGAAGCAAGACGGGGCATCATTGATAAATCCCTAGCTTTCTTCCTCAAACCTTCTTTCTACAACCTTGTTTAAGACTAGTTTCAAAACAATTGAGAAGAAGAATTTCATTTAGATAGTCATTTTAACTAAAATTTACCAAGATCTTGCATGTCACCTAGCTTAGTATTGGATCCCATTCATCTAACTTTCATCTCTTTTGGGCACATTGTTAAATTGTGAGCATCTTTGCTTCACTTGCAAAGCTATACTGTACTTATCATTTAATTATCCCGCTCATTGCCTCTAATAATTCACATATTTAATTGAGCATTTCTCTTTGAAATAAAGTACAAGTTTCTTGCAAGTTATATTTCCTGCTCATATTGTAATATTGTGCCACTTTCTTATACTAGCATCTGTCTTGCAACACTGCTTATCTTGTAACTTGAAGTGTTTCCATTTTGCAAGTGGTTTAATCTTTATTGAGTGTTGTCTTAAGACATTGGTCCATATTTGCTATCTTTCCATATTGATATAATTGGAAATCTATCTTGTTCATTAATAATCACACTTGCTAACTTTGATTCTAATTCAAGTTGCCTAGAGGAGTAGTTGCCTTGCCCTTAATCTCCTAGGACTTATTGTTCCAACAAGTTTTTCCCCTTTCCATCCACTCTTAGGGACTACCCCCTTAGCTTGTCTAACAGAGAGCTCAAATGGAGTGAGTAGGGATCAAAGTGACAACCCGTACTCTGAGTGTTGCACTTTAGGTGTACAATTTATGCAACAACAACACACATTGGTACACCAGAAAATTCTCGTTCGGATTGAAAACTTTTAATACTAAAGCCTTGGTTAATAAAACTTTCAAATGTTGAAATGTTGCTTCACATTCAGGTGTCCAACCAAATTTGACACCCTTTTTCTGCAAAAGTAACTGGATATGCAATTTTGGAAAACCATTTGATAAACCTCCTATAATACCCAACTAGACCCATAAAAAACCTAACTTCAGTAACATTTTTCGGAGTTGGCCATTCTCTGAGAGCCTTAATTTTCTCCGGGTCCACGACTATTCCATCTTCTAAAATAATGTGACCCAAATAGTGGATCTATCTCTGAAAAAAATAATATTTGCTCAACTTAACATAAAGTTGATGCTGTCTGAGTACTTGTAGAACCAATCTCAAGTGTTGTTGATGTTCCTCTTCAGTTTTTTGAATATATTAGAATGTCATCAAAAAATTCATTGACGAATTTATCTAAGTATTCCCCGAAGACTCCATTCAGTGAACACGTAAAAACTCTAGGTGGTACCCATATTTTAAATCAGTTTTGGAAAACATTTTTGCTCCATGCAGTTAATGAAAGGATCATCAATCCTCGACAATGGTTATCTATTTTTAATAAAAACTTTATTTAATTGTCGGAAGTTAATACACAACCAAAATGTATCGTCTTTCTTTTTAACGAAGAGAACCGGAGCACCCCATGGTGATACACTGGGACATATATATCCCTCCTTAAGTAATTCCTCTAGTTGCATTTGTAATTCTTTAAGCTCCGTAGTACTCATCATGTATAATGCTTTAGATACTGAAACTGCTCCTAACACCAAGTCAATAGAAAAAGCTATTTCCCTCCTTGGAGGTAATCTGGGTATTTCTGCAAATATATCAACAAATTCTTGAAGCACTGAGTAATTTCCTATATTAATTTGTTGGTCCTTATTTGTATCCTCCAAATGAGTTGCAAGGATCTGACATCCTTACTTAAAATTCTTTTTCAATTGCATGGTTGATATCTCTCTAATGGAGATCGGTCTGGGAATTCCTTGGACTTGTTTCTGATGTCCCTCATCATTAATACAATTAAGAGAATTGTTGTAGAAATCAAGTATTGCATGGTGCTTTTGCAACCAATCCATGCCAATCAAGCAATTATATGCACCTAGCGAAATTACATTCAAGTCAATTGTTGTTCTTAGCCCATTCATTTAAATTGGGCAATCTATATTTAACTTTGTAACCTTTCTCTTCATACTAGCCAAGGTTTGGAATATTTAATTTTCTTCAAACTAAATTTTCAACTAGAGTCACGTTAATGTAACTACGATTGGCTCCATAATCAATTAAAATAGAAATTGGTTGGTTTTTTATCTTACCTTCAACCTCTATCATGTGATCTTGATGCTTCGCTTGTCGACTATTTAAGGTTGCATAAATTCTGGGTGTGCCTCTGCCCACATCGTCCATAATAGTTGTTGCTTGCATGTTGTGCATAGTCCTCTCCTTCTTTGCTTTATCAGGACAATCTTTGAATCGATGATCTCTTTTACAGCCCCAACATTTAATAGGTGGACGCTGAATCCTTTGTTTGAAGAATTTCCCCCTTCTCGTTGGTTAGAGGCTTGGGTTGTTCGTTGGCCCATCTGAAAGTTATTCTTAAATGCACAGGGTTTGTAACCCTTCTTTCTTTGCTCCATAAAATTCCTCTTCTTGTTCCCCAAAGCCTTGTGTAAAATGGTTCTATTTTTATTCTATTCATATAGTTGTTTTGCTTTCCTCATTGCTGCCTCCAAGGTTTTGGGTTCCTCATATTTTAGCTTATCAACATAAAAGGACAACATACCACTAATGTACCTTTGCATTTTAACCTTTTCATCTTTGATAAAATGGACATACTTCAATAACTCCACAAACTTCCTACTATACTCTTCCGTGGTCATGTGTCCCAGTTGTAGCTCGAAAAACTCCTGCATTTTTCGTTCATAGTATCTTTCTGATAAATATTTCCTTTGGAAATATTCCATAAATTTTCTCCAAGTGGTCCGCCTTTCATCTAAGTGTTTGACTCTAGCCTTGCCCTTTAGATGATGTATGGCCACTCTAGCCTCCAAATTCGAGGAATACTTGAAGAGATGAAGATATTTTCTCATATCCAACAACCAAGTTTCTGCTTTCTCCCCTTTCTTGTTCTCTCCATAAAAGGTTGGTGGCTTAATTTTTCTCAGTTCCCCTTGCAAATTTTCTGTGTCTAATTTTCTGCTTGATTTCTTAGCTAGTGACACACTAGGACTACCACTGGATTTGGATGTAGAATAGGCCCTTTTATTTGTCTTCCTTATTGTGTGGTGGTGTTGGTGAGCATCACTCTTGGGATGTCTCACTCCCAGTGCCCCTCTCCTTAGCTCTGGTACTGTGCGTATATGTTAGTCTTGACTGAGTGTGCTGGCCCAAGTCTCTTTGAATTTGGTTTAGACTTTGCAAACTTTGGTTATTAATCTGTTGCTGCTCTTTCATCAGTTTTTCATTGTCAGCTTTATCGCTAAGCACTTCTAGTTTTAGAGTCTTGACCGTTTCTTCCAATCTTCCCTCTCTGGTGGGTCTATACCATGACCATTGGATTCAGTTTCATTATTACTCAACCTTACATTTGCAACCTTGAATGCTTCCTTGTCATTGTAAGGCCCTTAGGCATCTTCTGGACCTCTGTCCGCCATTAAGATTTTTTTATTTCATTTTTATTTTTCTTTGAAATTCCACATGTAGCTTTCCCTTGCTCATTTCACCCTAAATTCTTGTTGTATTTGAAAATATGGGTTTAACAGGTTGTTCTTCTCATCATTAGTTTTCTATTCACCGTCTACTTGCGCTATTCTGATTCTTGAGCTGAAAATTATGCCTTCGGAAAGCTTGTAGCCTATTTAACTGTGTGGGCCCTTTAAAAATTCTTGTAGCTTTCTTTTAATTTTTCCAGGATTTTTGGCCTCAACCCAAATTTTTAGGTGGATGGTTGTCATGGTTGTCTTCTACCTAGAAGTATCTTTCCAACCACTGGGCACATGCCCAATTTTGAATTATGGGTTGCAACTTATGGCCTCCAAAATCTTAGCTAATTTCCTCCAATTTTTCCATGCCTGAAATTTTACTTTCAAACAGCTGCCAACAATCCTACACTATCCTTCTTTTAGCTAGTAATTAATTGTACTTTGCTGCTCCCGGATTCCATTTATGCTTCCAATGATTATTTTCCCTCCTTAAGCTTCTTCCAGCGTCTCATTGGAAGCAAACTGACATTTTGGGTCTATTCTACATATGGCCAACTTGCAATCTTCTCTTTGTTCATAAGCCTCCACAAGTGTCAATTTTTATATAAGTACTTTTTTAAATTATATAAGAATTTATATATAATCTAAAAACTATAGGTTAAATTTTTATTAATATATTATATTATATTTTATTGATGATGATGATTAACACCCACTAAGACCAAAGTGGTCTATTGGACCTCAAGAAAAGAGAGTCTAATTGTCATTCTTCAAAATTTTGTTTCTGTGATCAAGGAGCAAAGAAATAAGTGTTCCAAGATCGTTATAGTTGCGCTGACTTAATAAGTCAAGAATATTAGAGGTGACGCTGATGATAGGGAATAGAGAGCGGATGTGAGCAAGACCCGGCGAGTCTAAAAGGAGGTGTTTTTCATCTTCCACTTTCTTAGTATCACAAATATGACATATTCTATCATCCTAGGGAGTCTTGGGAGTAGACCACCACTTAGTCTCACTTCGAAGTTCATGAGAGTTAGCTATACTCCTAGCGATGCTCATTTTCTTCTTAGTGCTAGTCAACATAGAGAGATAATTTTGGTTATCAAGGGTGGGGTTGATCACATCCTTATAGTACCTTAGCTTCATTTTACCCTCCAGCACCTTAGCGTCCCACATCTTGTCCTTAAAACTAGAGGTAATAATATCTTTGATATTGTCCTTGCTTCCCATGATGATCTCCTCCTTAATCCTCCAAAGATTGAGTCAACACTGAGCACCCTGATGCCCCCTGTGCTTGAGGCGCAGGGAGGGGTTTTGACTAAAGTTAGAAGCAATTTTTGGGAGCCTCTTGGATTCCATATTGTAAAGTTTCTTCTTATACATCAGATATCTAAACATAGCCGCACTTTCAATGGGGGACATGCTAGTTTCGATCAAGAGGATGGGATAGGAAGTATTTCCCTTGATCTTGAGGTTATAGGTTATGAATTGCGTTTGGATCATCTCAATCTTTCTCCACGACTCCTAGATACACCGCAACCCCAAACTTCACATTCATATAAGATAACCAGAGTAATGAAAGTCTTAAAGAAGAACTCTTTTTTACTCCAAATGTAAAGATCCACTGACTTATAATTATTTTCAAGCTCATAATAAACTTCCAACCTCCAATAATATAATATATATATATATATATATATTAATTAATTAAATATATATATATATATATTTAAAACAATTTAAATCAAATAAAATAATCAAATTTAAAAGAATTTGAAACAAATTAAATTAAAACCATGTCCCCACTATGCCATTTTTTTCCTTTACATAAAAAAACATCAAACTATTTTAATGATTGGCCCCATTCATATTATTGCACACATTTTTAATTTAACGATGTGATGGCCCTTCTCGTGGGTCCCTCCTCCACGCATTCCCCGCGCCTACAACAAGGCTACAGTTAAATTAGAGTAACACTAAACGCAACCCCACGCCAAACTTGCAATCAATCAACGACGGAGGTCACCAAATCGAACGGCGAGGATGTTTTCCGGGTCCGGACTTGCACGGATATTAGCGCAAGGATGGAGACCTGAAATATCTCACAGTGGAGATCACGCCCATCTAACGGTTGTAATAAATTCCGGGTCTAAAAGTGCTCGCCCTATAACGAACCTTCCACTGTCCGAAAAATTATGGTTCCATTGTTTCGTCAAGGTTCCAACCCGCTCGCGGCCACCTCCATGTGAACTCGCTGAGGAGCCACCTACAGTCCACAACAGTCAGGCCCAATACTGGCAGCCTTCACGGCTCCTCTGCGCTCTGCCGCTCGATTCCCGGCCGCCGGTGGTTATGGCCTACTCTCCATGGCCCTTCCACCTTACCATGGTCCGCCCACAAAACATTTTTTTTTATACAAGCCTCAAAACATCCTCAGCGCTAAACCATCTCGTTCCGCACCCTTACACTCGCCGGTGCTAACCTTAACTCGCAGGGGTGCTCTGCAGAGTAGGCTGAGTTCATGTTCAATTTTCTGTTTTTTTTGCAATTCTATTATTTTCTTTATTCAAATAGTTAATAGAAATATCAATTTTTTTTTGTTTTTTTAGCTTTTTCCAATTTAATCATAATGAAATGATATTTTCAATGTCTACTGGACTAAAATAATATATATATATATATAGATATACCAATTTTCTGCTTTTTAGCCTTTTTGCAATTCTATTATTTTCGATTAAATAATAAAACACATATAATCATCATTTTTTTAACTACATTCACCATAAAACCGATAACGGTCACCGCCATTAAACTGCATTCATCGAGTTTAATCGTAAAACCGACAACGGTCACCGCCATCGAAGCTTCATCGTAACATATATCAAATACTTTTATTAATGTTGATCGCATTTAACAAGAATCATAATGTATATATTAACATTCGGTGCCGACGGGACAAATGTTACACTCGGCAAACACATGTAGTATGAGTCGTGAGTCGGAGCGGGGGTGGTAATAAATCATAACGAAATGAAACATAAATATTTAAGGTAACATTATACCACTTTGTGTTATTTACCTCCCAAATCATACTGTTCACTTATCACCTATATATTATTTAAATATTTATTTTTTCTAATTTTTGAAGTAGTTTGAGTTTTATTTTTTGAGTAGAGAGGTTTATTTTACAATCCAGTATAATATGTAAGGGTATTTGTCCATCATCAAAATTAAAAATTTTGAGCTGAGCAGCGCATTCTATAGTCCACAGTCCAGTATGATGTGTAAAGATATATGTCCACAGTCTCCAGTGTGATGTGTAAGGATGTTCTATGTCATCAAAGTTGAAATTTTGCTCATATTGACCAAAATAAAAAATTTTAAAAATCTAAAATTAAATAACTATACAAAATATTTAAATAATATCGCCTCATAGAAAAATTTGCAATTGAAGAAATTAAATCTTCTTCAGACTCATATTAAATTTGTATTTAAAATAAATCTATATTAATTATAAGTCTACAACATGATTGATTCCCTTCGCAACATAATGAACAACTTCATTTGAAATTCCAAAAAAACATACACATATTTAATAAACCTTATAACAATATCACTTTAGTTATAAGAAGAATTTCTGCGTAAATCACATATAGAAAGACCTTTGTCCACGCGTTTCGAACTCAGGACAAGTTGAAAAGACAGATCCAGCTTTGCATGTTAAATAGTTAGAGCAGAGCCTCCAACAACTATCTTGACCAACGGCTAATTTTAACTTAACGCCAGAGTCAAAAAGTCATCCTTATAATTTAAAGGAAGTTAGTTATCATCGTGACCAAACCTTAGTATATATAAAATGAAAAATTATTTTTTAGAAAGTGTTTATAGTTAAAACAGTATCTTTTAATAATTAAAATTTTTAATTTTAATGGGAATTTAATGGGAATTAGTTAGATTGAAGACCTTACTTATTCATATAAATATATAATGGTTAGTTAGAATAAATATTTATTAAAACGAGAAATTACTAGAAATTAAAATAAATAAATAAATACCTAAAAGAAAAAATGAAATAATTTAAGTAGGTGTTTAAGTTAAAAGTTAGTTAAAAATGGTATCAAGAAAATCTTACTTGTTATAAATAT
>APFE030707676.1:155726-193121 GCA_000404065.3 Pinus taeda
CTTCTCCCTATTGCTATTGGTTTATAATGTATCTTTAACTACCAATAGACAGGGACATCAGATCATTTCTTCTTGCTGATCAGGCAAGAGAATGGCCCTTAAGCTGATTTGGGTTCAGCCAAGCCACAACTAAAGTTTTGCCTCTTTGAGGAGAGGACTTAAAAAAATGTATAATTTACTATAAATGCAAGATTATTCTATGATACAAGTAAAAGAAACTAATCTAAATCCTATCTTAATTAGGCAGATATAGATCTAACCCAACTAAGAGCAAGATAATTAAAATATTGGGATTTAAATATGTCTTGTTTATAATGAATATCAAGTTAATGAAGTAGTTCAATTAACTGATATTATAGTTGCCCAAAACACATTCTATTGAGACCTTTAAAACTGAAATAATAACCCAATAACATTCAGGAAGTAATTCACGAAATGATATTGATTATCAAATCAACAAATCCAATAACTAAACAATAATATGTGGAAATAGTTCACAACATATTACCACTTAATAAATCAGTTTTAATAAGACAGATTTCTGAGTAAATAGTTACTCAGAAATCAGAAATTAAATCCATAAGAACAGAGATACATGATAACAACATTGAGACAAACTACTCATATTGACAATAATGCACAAATATAAATAAAACGACACATTCCTGTTACCATAAAATGAAACTGATATTTAAAATAATAGTATCAAAAATACCAATTTTATTGCATCCATTCCTCTGTCCTTGGTCTCCAACAGCCCTTTACATTGCTTGAATTGTTGTCTTCAAAAATAGAGCCACAATAGTGCAGACTCTGCCCCTCACACTTAATTCAAAATACAAAGGGAAAATCCTCAATAGTTCCCCCAGATCTGAGATTTTTCACTCCTCTCTCCTACAACTCTAAATTCCAATTACAATAGTGCTTTTAGAAGCCTAAAATTGCAGAGGAGAGCAGCCCTTATTCCATTCTGCAATCTGTTATTTATAGTCTTTGTAGAAGAATGTTTAGAGAGGAGAGTTTGTTCAAGAGAATTCTGCTAAATCTAATTTCACTTGCTCCTAATTATGATCTTCAATTGCTGGAGCATTCTCCTTGGCTGAGATCTTTTTCTCCATATTTCTTTCACTGTTTCCTGGCAAAAAGAAAATCAAAATAAATTAAATGCAACCACTAAAATCCAAAAATAGCATTGCTGGCAATTAAATCAACCCATTCAATTCTATTTTATACAATAATCTAAAAAACCAAATATAAAGCTACGTCTTGATGCCTTGGAATGATTTGATTGCAAGATATCATTTGGTCAATGGGATTCTTGCATCTAGAAGAGGCTTTGACAAATGAAATTGGAAACACATAACTAAAAATTGCTTTTTGTTTTCAATGTTCGGGCCTGATCTTCCTTGCATTGAATTTTGAACAATAATGATCAACTCTGTTGGTGAAATCCTTCCAAAGTTACTGCTTGAATTTTTCTCTTGCCCAATGACTGTCCTGGGCCTCATTTGGCCAGTTGAACTCAATTATGACTTCCAAAGAATTGATGGGTCAATCTGATATAACATCTAGAAATTCTAGTTGTGATGGGCTAAAATCAGATTTTAAAATTAAAAATTAAATCTAATTAGACCTAATTATTGCTAATTTAATTGCTAATTAAAAACCTAACTAACAATATCTGTTAAACTATTTATAAACAAATTTAAATTCTATTAAAACACTATTCTAATAACATTTTAAATCTTAAATTAAAATAATTCATTAATTGTTTTAATTAATAATCTAAAACTATAATTATAATACTTAATTAAATAATAATATCTATTTCATATTACATATTTATATAAATTAATATATCATATATATTAACTAACCCTTCGTACTAACTCCACTCATATATAAACTAAACTAACCTATTTAAAATACTAACCTACTATATTAACCTAACTTACCTCACTCCCTACGTTAAATGTATTAACTATATAAACCATTACGTAAACCCTACACCATACGTATTACACTATCCTTTGAAACATAACCATGTAAACTATCAAATTAACCCATGTGCTTTAATGCTTTTCGGATTGGCATATCGGGGAGGAGGTCATCGGGATCGGCCGTCGGGAGGTGTAGGATATCGGGGTCCTCAAATAAATCCCCGATCCGATATCGGGTCGGCATATCGGGAGTGTGCCATGTCGGGTTGTTTTTATAATGTGCGCCGATTGAAACTGCCGACCCGATAACATTTTTTTTATTATTTTATTATTTTAATTGGTTTTATTTTTTATTTTTTATTTTTTTATATTAAATTTTAATTTAATTAAATTATAATTTAATTTAAATTAATTAAATATTTTAAATATCATATTTTTTATTTTTTTGGTTTGTTTTAATTTAATTAATTAAATTAATTATAATTTAATATATTAATTATTTATTAATAATTTTAAATTTAATTTAAATTAATTTTCATTTTTTGTTTTGTTTTGATTAACCTAAGTTTTTAAACTATAACTAAAAATAAAACTACAGCTACTTAGAAAATGAATGAAAAATTATAAAAATAAATTACAGCCACTTGAACGTTTGGTTTTTCGAGATTAAGATTTGATTGGAAAATTGTAGTGAATTTCTTAAGTCCCGATGCTTAATTATTTGGCTGGATAATGAAAAATGTTAGTAAAACCCTCTATGAGTTAATATCTAAACTGGATGCGTTATTGGACAAATTTATTTACAAAATGCGATGTTGTACATTTTATGCATTTTTAACCCAGGCTAGCTAAATAATCAGATTTTCAACTGAATGCCATTTTCAAACCAGTTGACCAAATGAGGCGAAACAAGCGTCAATGTGAAGCTTATAAAAAATCGATTCTAACCAAGCAATCAAAACAAGAATCCAAAGAAAACTAAAAATTAACGAAAGCGCAAAGCAATCAACTAAATAAAAATCCAAAAAGACGTTTAGCCAAAATTTTTATAGAAAGGGTCCCCATTATCTTAGTTGAGCAAGTCAATAATGGGGGGGTTGTGTTTTCACCACAACAGGTATTTCCCAAACTTTATATATAGGCATTTTCTTTTCTTCAAGTGGGAAAAGCCCTCAGATAAAGATGGAAAAAATATTACATTAATGTGTATGATCAGAATTTTAGGAAAAATTGTGTAACAATATTGCATTGAATCATTTTCATATCTCCATGTAATTTTTAAATTATGCAATAACTATATAATATTGTTTTATGTAAAAATATAATAATACTATTATGTTAAGAACCATAGATTAGTTTTCCTTGGTTAAGCATATAAAGTCACTTAAAATAAATGAGTACAACCAAACAACGTACTCACTAAATTATTTTTCTAAGTATCATAATATTTAAACATTGACCAATTAGAAAATACTATCATAAATCATGATAAAACATTAATTTGATCAATGTTCTAAGTACTAGCAAGTGCATGCGTGAATAAATGTATTATTGTAAATGATATGACAGTGAAACTCTTTAATGATAAATTAAAAATATTTATAATCTTAAAATTTAATAAAATATTTAAGGTAGAAAACACATTATAATTTTGAAATTAAAACATTTTTGATGGTTGTTTTTCTCTTATAATTTTTGAAGTAGTTAAAACAATTTGCATAATTTTTTATATATATCTATTAAATAAAAAATATATAAATTATTGCTAATAGAATAATAAACAATAAAATAAAAACTTTTTAAAACTATGTCTTTTATTTTTAACGTATAACCTTTAAATAAAATTCTCAATGGATAGCCATTGTAGATTTTTTTTTAACTTAAGTTATAAAAATATCCAACTTTATTTTTTTACTAAGCTAAGCTACTATGTAGCACTTGTCTTATCTAGTGATTGTGTTGTGTATTTATCTTATCTAGCCTAATTTGACAGTAAATAACTTTGTCACGGTACATGGGTGTAGTTTTTAGATTAGAGGACATTGTATAACTTTTTCTAAGCATATAGGGTGGAGGTGGTAACTTCTGGTTTGTTTCGACTTTTTTGGAGAGAAAGCATTAACCATTATCGATTGCATTGAGAAACCTACCTTGCATTATATTAGATTAAAACATAGGGTAACGAAGCCGCCAGCAATGTTGCAGTATGGGCCCATCGATGATTCCATGGAAGACCTCTCAATAACTAAATAAATATTGATGTTGGTATGGACTTGGAGGGTATGAACAATTTCATTTTGTATGATTTTGTTGTGCTAAAATCAATGACTTTGTCTGATCAGCGATCATGGCCATCCAGCTTTTTAATATTTGGTTGGACTGCGAGTGAGATTTAAACTCTGTCGTCATTGTAGGAGTACAACCATTACAATTTAAACTCTACAGTCATTTCAAGAGTACAATCATCATTGCAGGAGTACTATTGGTGCAGAGGCAGGCTTATCATTCAGAAATAAGATGTTAACCATATCAACCAATTAGACGTAAGAAAAATATTTTTAAATAATAGTAAAAAATAAATAATAATAAAAGAGTAAAGTTAAACTATTGCTAAAATACACAAATTTTTAGTAAAAACTAAATTAATATGAATTCAACGCAAAATAGATGTGTTATACCTATTGTGGCAGGGATAATAATAATATATATATAAATATAAAATATTCATTTAAAATTTATTACAAATAAAACCCTGCCTAACACTGTCGACCCCTTATTTATTTTCAATGTCGGTCTGCACATGAATTTTGGTTGTCTGGGGCCAAAATCAATAAATTTCCTCCAAACTTTAATTTGTAATTCAACCTAATTAATCATCAATGTGCCCTTTTTGGCACCTATAATGTAATTCTAGGGTTAATTTTCAGCATTCTTACCATCAGAACTTTCATCAAACACTTGACATGAAACTTGTGATTCTTTTAATTTACCACGAATTTGATCCAGTTAAGCCCAAAAACCTTGAAACTTTGACCAGTAGTTCCTTTAAATTCTACCAAATATTCTTCAATAGCATCTACTCTGAAAGTAACGAGATTCCTACTCTTTTTGCCACATGTCCTTTCATCAAACACATGGAGATCAACCTGAAATTTTTGGCCCAATTTAAACCCAGTGTTGAAACTGGGCTCTGATATCAATTTGTAGTGTCCTCAGCCCCCAACCAGCATCACCACTCTTCCACCAAGGCATAACTATAAATTAAATTATTTACTAAGCATGTAACACTAAAATGGCCATACTTTAAACCATGTGCTTGGCTAAGAAAATTTATAGGAACGCACACTACATGCCATGAATGCAACACTTTTCACACATAATTTAAAAGACACAATATTGCAATACAAATAAATGTAATCTGGTAGCAGGTTACCAGAAATTTCTAGAATTGGGGTTTAATTTTAAAAATTATATATATATAATATATAATATATATATATATATAATATATATAGATAACACACACACACACACACACACAATCATTCATAAAATAAAGGAACTTATTTGCAAGTAGAAGTTGATTGGTTGAGGGCCCTCCATGTTCCACCCTGCATAGACCTAGTGGTTCATAAGCTCAACCATTGGGTCACCCCCAAGCTGGGACGACAACCCCAAGGCAACAGTAATTGAAAGTATCCTCACATCCATGGTCAAGATGCCAACCCAAAGTCATGTTGCTCTAGGGCTCTAGGCACCCTCCAAGCAAATTGATAAGGTGCCAAGCCAACAACTATGTTGCTCCAAGGCTCTGGGCATCCTTCAAGCCATAAACTGACCCTTAGTTCCCACTAGAACACCATGGTCACCAGACCATAAATAAGGTCACAAACCCTCAGAGCTTTAAGCTCCTCGAAGACAACATAGGGGTTCACATCATCACAGGATGTATCCACACGACACGGTTAACTTAATAGCTACACCCCATCCAATCTAGGTTCCAACCCCGGGATTCATTGGCCATCAATCAGTCTCAAAGTCCACCCCCTAGATTCACTAACTAATCCCTCACCCCCTGGAGGATTAACTGACTAATAATCCCAAACTACACTTCTTTATATATGCATGGCCCTAACATGCCATGTGGCATCCTCTAGAACCCATGTGGGCCCTAGGTACCCAACCACTTCATTTTTCCTTAGAGTTGCGTCCCCCATACTCTTTCCATGGAGTGGACTCTGCAGCCAAACTTATTTTATTAATATATAAGGATATGTGCATTTACAATATTTGCATCGTGACTCCTCTAGCCACTCATCCAAAAACCAACATATCATCGTTTATGAAACTACATGGGTGCACAGACCCAATTTATTTTTTTTGGCTTACCAGCATTATATAAAAGGTACATGTATTTACATCACGAAAACAGGTAGGGGTCTTATAATGGGGACGGGAAGTGGGAAAATAACAAAGCCATAGATCATGGGTGGATCATGGAAAGGAGTAATAAATGAGGGGAAGGACACGAATTTTCATAATTAGATCCTTCCCTATAATCAGAGAATGGATGATTGAATGACCAAGCTCATGAATTCCTTGTCAAGATTCTTCTTAGCACTATCATGCTCTATGGTTATTCCAAGGTCGTGATGGGAGAGAAAAGGGGAATGATGACACAAAGGGCCACAACGAGTTAATTGCTCAATGGGATGTTTGTATTGAATAGAGGTAATCATCATGTGTTATTCAGAACATGGCTGGGAAGAAGTGATATATCTAACAAGTGATCATATTTAGGAGGGGGAAAGACTCATCATTATTAGTGATTGTATGAGAAGGGATGAGGCAAATCCTAGAATCATAGAGAACGCAAGGAGAAGCAAAGCCCCTGCTGATGTCATCATTAGTATCATAAAAAGGGCCTTCATTGAAATGACAGTCAATTGATTCCAACAACCCTCCTTCATGCAGGGGGAAATAATGATCCTCCCTTTCAAGGTTAATAGATATATCATTATAAGTAATGCCCTAAAGAAAGGAAAAATGAACCTCAACTTCATCCTCCTTATTGGTATCATAAATAGGACCATTGTCAAATTTATTGCCAATTATCTCCCATTTCCCTTTTTCAACATGTAAGTAATCCCCAATATCAATTTCCAAGGGATTAATGGGATCATCTTCTCCAAGATTCTCAAATATCACATGATCAGGAATAATGTCCTAAAAAGAGGTAGGGCTAATCTCAACTTCACTTTCCTAGTTACCTTTCGTATTTATGTCTTGCTTAGGATCATCCAAATTTTCTATTATTTCTCTGGGCACATGGTGATATTACGAATGGCTTTGCTACAAATTGCAATGCCTTTTGTCAACTGCATGACATAGGATCTTGAATGCACAATTATAGTAAGCGAGCTCAAGAAAAAGGATATTTGTAGGACTCTCCTGATATTCATGTTGCACTTGACATATCTCTTCCCCTTTCTGAACGCATAACTTAAACAAGAAGACTTTTTCCTCGTGATCTACGCCATGCTCACAATATTTACAAAATCCATCCAGTCTTTCTTTTAAAATCTGAAGATCTTCGAGATCAAGTGGCATATTATCATCATCTTTGTCATTCCAAGGAAAGTCAAGGAAATTTTTTTTCTACAGTGAGTCATTTCCTATGATTTTGCATATGAAACCGATGTGGAGATGCTAGGATGAATTTGAATGCCTTGAGAGATGCTTGCTTCACCCTACAAGCATTAATATTGAAGTTCAATGAAGAACTAGGGCTTCGTTCTTCCAATGAAATCGACAAAGGGATATATTGATAATGTCATATAGAAACAAGACACATGTCTCGTGTCCCCGAAAACGATGCCAAAAATGTTGTTGCATAAACTAGCAGGCCTTGTAAAGAGGCAAAAGCTAGAGGGCACAATAACACCTTGGAACAGAGGCCCACTGTCACCACAACCTAAGTCCACTTTTGTTCTCGGTTTTTCACTGAAGGGAGGAATCCTTTTATGACACACTTGTGATAGATATGTATCTATGGTAGGTTGGAAGTGAGGGAATGTGGCTCTTTCAAGGGAAAGGTTCAATAAATATGTGAGCTTTAGGAGAAGATAGTAAAACTTTCCACGAAAAACCCCTTAAAAGGAAGGCTACATGAGACCTAGGGTTGAGATATTTAGTGAGATATGAGTTCATCCGAGGTCAAGGTAGACAAGAGAAAAGGCTATAAATGAGTCTCATGGGTCTCCAGGTGGCTCAAGATCAAGTCGATGCTCCACCAATGAAGGCTAGAAGATGACACATGCCCTCCCATGTCTTCCTAGGAAAGACATAATTTCTTTTGGGCCATGGATCAACTGCCAAGTGTCGGGTGCAATGTGTAGTCAGCAAGGCAATGTGGTCCAAGTGCATCATTATCTATGAATAATCAGGGCATGAGCAAGCAAGTGTGGTGCCGAAGAAGCCAATGGTGTGGCAATCAATGGTCTGCATGGTCGAAGGCCCATGGCTCTTAATTTTCAACCTACAAATGCCATTGTGATCCTTTGGAGGGCTTGGATCCCATATAGGGAGGCTATGTCCAAGATGAAAACCCACCTGCAATCTTGTATAATATCCAATGTGTCTCCTTACCTTCCAATACAATGATTCATTAGTGCAATTGAGTAAATAAGTTTGCAAATCAAGGGCAGAAGTGGGCATTTCATAGGGGTTTCACTTCCAAATTTGGGGCTTTAGACATGTACTGGTGTTAGCTTCCTTGGCAAGAGAGGTTAATGAAGGGCCCTGTTAGGTGGTTTCAACCTCTAAGGGAATGATAGGTCCAAGGTACACCCTTCAAATGGCAGGTGGCACGTGAAATAATGATGAAACAGAGTGGGGGCAAAGGGAAGGCTCTAAGGCACATGTCATGGTACAAGGGTAGCTATGATGAAAGAGGCCAACATCTTTGGTGTATGAATGCAGGAGGGAGAACTCATGATACATGAGTTACCTTAGCCTTTGTTTTTCCACCCTTATTCATTTTCAATTTTCCTTTTATTGATTTTTCTTCATTTTATTTCTCAGAGCTCAAGGGGATGTGAGAATGATGGGTAAGATATAGTTGTGATTAACCCTTAAAATGAGGCATTTCATCACCCACCAAGCATTGAGACATTCATGGGTTCCTTAATGATGCAAGGGGCACTCATAGGGGCCCTAGTAACTATGGTGATGGCCATAATGATAGGGGGTAGAACTCATGTTTTGCTTGTGTCCACGTGCTAAATTTTATTGTCCCGACCATCTTTTGCATTTTATTGTATATTTATTTTTGTATGTGGCCATATTATGCTTTTATCTTTCTTTTTAGCTGCATCGACCTTCGGGGCATCGTTTTAGGCCCAACTCAAGGTGTGGACAAGGGGAGGGGGGAAGGTTAACACCTTGTGGACCTAATGGACAAATGTGGACCCAGATTGGGAAATGTGAAAAAGGGCTTGTAATGAGTAGAGAGGAATGAGATATATGTTGTCGGGAAATAGGACCACGCAACCAAAAGCAAGGTTTCCCATGTAGTGCCACTCTTAAAGCTTGTAGCCGATAAAGGAGATCCCATGTGACTATGATACAGGATTAACCCCCCAAGATGAGATAAGGGAACAAAAGTATAGTAAACGCCCTTCATTCTTCCAAGTCACCCAATAATCCATACCCATGTGTGCCCAAGAAAATAGGCATAAAAACCCAATTACATAATGAAACATCATACCTTTGGGGTTGAATGGCACACCTTCAAAGATATGATCATGAAAAATTAGTGAGGGTATACAATTGTTGGCTCAGGTGGCAGAGAAAAGTAGCACATCAGAGCTACTAGGTGGTTGCAAGGCGTTGTCGGCTGAAGATAAATCTAGGAGAAAATTTTTGATATGGGGTCACCCACTGGTGGTGGGTAATAGGCACCTCTTCCTCCTCCAACAAATTTTATATAAAGAGAACCTTTGTGACTCATTTGGAACACAACATCGAATGGACAAGATCATCAACAAAAGATTTGAAATATTGTATGGAATTCTCCATGAAAGATCATACGAAGTATCTTCGTGTGGCTCACATTATTTATCTAAGTGGCTCACATTACCCTTTTGAGGACCACATTATTTATGGCTCACACTTATTTTTTTGTGGCACACTCTTATGTTTTGAGACTGCCATCTTATTCACAGTGGCATCACATGTCTGTGGAACACACTATATCACAGTGGCATCACCTATGTTTATGCACTAATGCAAGAGAATTAGAGTTTCCAAGCCATTAAGTCTTCCATGTGAAAAAGCTTCAAAAAGGGGCCTTGACTTTTGAGAAGAATTTATTTTCTTCTATGTAAATAAATTGTCCTAGATGAACCAGGAACTGAGGTTTGTTGCTTTGAGTACAAGAGAGGTAGAGTACATTGTTATTAACACAGCTAGCTGCGAGGGAGTGTGGTTGAGAAAGCTCTTTGGAGAGCCTGCTTGAGTATGTGTTGGACACGACTATGATATATTGTGACAATAAGAGTGGGATCCAATTTTCAGAGAACCATGTGTCCCATGATAGAGCACATTGAGATAAGATATCACTATATCTGGGATATGGCGCAGAGGGAATAGTGAGGCTCCGAAAATGATTTGTTGTGGAATTGAAGCATTGAGGCTTCAGCAGATGAGCTAGTCACTGACATTCTCACCAAGCCTTTGCCGAAAGGGAAGTTCCTAGTCTTCAAAGAGTAGCTTCAACTGATAGATGTGAACCTTTCGGGAAGTGGTCAAAGTTGATCAAGAACACTGAGCTATGCTCTTCCCCCTTATTTGAGCTCCCATGGATGGTGTGGAGCTAGAGAGCTTCTGGGGTTGAGGGAACTCTAGACAATAGGTGTGTGATCCTTACCCTTTGTTGTAAGTTGTATCTCTCCTATTGTCACTACAGGATGTGTGTGATCCTTGTCATTTATGGAAATTTGGGTATCTCCCCCTACCAAGTCTGGGACTTGACAAAGTATACCCTAGTATGCATCTTACCCACAAGCTAGGCTTGTTGAAATTTTCACCCATCTGGCCAATGGCTGAAGAGAGACCTGGGTGTGTGTCATCCTTACCACTGGTAAGTAGGGTATCCTCCCTAAGATCAATAGGAAGTAGGTGTGTGTGATCCTTACCACTTGTAAGTTTGTATCTCTCCTATTGTTTTTGTAGGGTGTGTGTGATTCTTGTCACTTATGATAAGTGTGTATTACTCCCTATTGTATGGTGTGTGCGATCCTTGCCACCTAAGGCAAGTTGAGTATCTCCCCCTTCTGTCAAGTTTGAGACTTAACCGAGTGGATCATTCTTCTTCTTCTTTAGATCAAGACATCATTGTTCAACTAAGATGAAGGTCATGGAACATGACCTAGAGTCTAGTAGGGTTTGGAGGATCTTTACTCTCATGGTAAATCGATCTCCCCTACCGTTGGTTGTGAATTATTCTTGTTCTATGAGACAAGATGAGATGAGATGAGACATGATGCAATAATGATGAGACATTTGAGATGAGACTTATGATGCAGATGGAAATTCCTCCCTAGCTGAGAGGGAGTTTTGAAAATTGTGGTAGCTATGGGACGAATTTCTCATAGGATCCCATCTACCCCAAGAGAAGCCCACCTTGCCCCAAAAGAAGAAGTCTAATTTGGATAAATAAATATTATCATTAATGTGCTTATCACTCTCCTCATTATCATCTAATGTGGTGCAAACATGGGCCTCCAATCATCAAGGCAATTTTTGGTAAATATATTTAAAATAGTTTTTATCAATTTGTTGTGAGAAAATTGGTTAAAAGATAAAGTCGGCTTCACTTTGTGAATGGTCACATTTAACTCACAAGGTATCTATTCCTCCTCCAACGACTTGTATATAAAGAGAACCTTTGTGACTCATTTGGAATGCAACATCAAATGGACAAGATCATCAACAAAAGATTTGAAATTTCGTATGGCATTCTATGTGAAAGATCATATGGAATATCTTCGTGTGGCTCACATTATTTATCTAAGTGGCTCGCATTACCCTTTTGAGGATCACATTATATATGGCTCGCACTTATGATTTTGTGGCATGCTCTTATGTTCTAAGACCCGCATCTTATTCACAGTGGCATTGCATATGTTTGTGGCACACACTATTCATAGTGGCATCACATATTTTTGTGACACGCACTATATCACAGTGGCATCACATATGTCTGTGGTACACATTATTCACAGTGGCATCACATATGTTTGTGGCACACATTATTCACTTTGGCATCACATATGTTTGTGGCATGCATTTTTCATGGTGGCATCACATATGTTTGTGGCACACATTATTCACAGTGGCATCACATATGTCTATACACAGTGCCATCACATTACTATGAGGCTCGACATTATACATTGGCTCACACATTTGTGGATTTCTATTCTATGTGGCATGCATTATGATGTATAGATAGTGACCTGGATGTGAGATAATGATCTATATAATAGCGATAACAATATATTGTTCTGATGAATAAATTGAGATACATGAAAGTGTCCTCATGATATGAGGAAGTATGTTTATGATTTATGGCAAGTCATCTATGACAGTAACCTTATGTATATAACAGTGACCTTGTTGTTGGACAATGACCTTATGTATATAATGGTGAACTTGATGTGAGACAATGATCTATACGTATATGACAATGACCTTTGATATGGCAATGAACTTTCATATATGGCAGTGACACTTTGATCTATGACAATGATGATATGACATTGATGGCAGATCCTCTATGACAATGACAGTGATAGTGTGATATGAAGGCTTTTTTCTTACCTCTCTAATATACTTATTTGTTGTTGGATTGGCCCTAGGTGGCCTAATGTGGATGATGATGAAAGACTTATGTCACATGTTATTTGTACATTGTATCTCGGTTGAACATTTGATGAATATCTAATACAAAAAAAAAAAAATAGAAGAAAAAAAATTGATTATGGGTTTTCCCCTTGTGGGGTTTTGCCCTGGTCTCCGACCTAGATCCTGGTGTCTCTATTGTACATTATTTTCTTCTATTGTTATTTATTGTTTCCACTTCTTTGTGTTGTAATTGTTCTTTCTACATAATTTCTTAATGATGATATGATGCTATGGGATGAATGTAGTATCAAATATTTTGAAAAAGTTAAAAAAAAAAAATGCAATTATCTACAATAGAGAACAATCTAGCCCAAAAATTAACAGAATTGGTGGTCAGAGAATGAGGTCAAGTTGCCTTTATATATTGATCTTCTAGGTCAAAAGGGTATGTCCTTTTCCTAGACTGACTTGACTTAGAGGGAGGTCGACTTGACAAACTTGGAGTCAATAATTTCAAATTCAAAAATTCAAATTTTCTTCTTTCATAAGTCCAAATGGGACTTGACTCAAAATATAATTTTCTTTTGACTCTAACATAAAATAAGCTTTACAATAATCAATATAAATACATCAAGCAGCCAAATATACATTATGAAGGTCGACCATAGTTACATATTCAACACTCCCTCTTAAATAGGGAGGTATTCATAATGATTGTCATAGACGTTCTCAAGTTGAAGATTTTCTCTAAGAAAAGATTGTATCAAATTATCATCATTAGGATCATCATCACTATAAACATCCACCAGTTGCCATATCCTGGTTGGTACTTCGCCCATGGCATGTCGTAACATCTCAAGATGCACTCTCTCAAAGTAATTTGGTCCTCAAATCGAAAGGTCTCTCACTAAGCCAAGATGTTATGATACTCACTCAACCCTTCATGGGGACTAATCTGGGTCTTGATGCTGAGAAACCAAACTTAACCATGCTTGGGGAGTCATTTGGGTCTCCACCTTTATAGGCACTCACTCAACCATATCTGGGGAGCTCCCTAATCCTCTCAGACCATTCTCCTTATAGGGAGAATGTCCATCCATATTGTCATCACATCAGTACTCCCTCTTAATGAGAGGGGTAATCTCCACAAGCCCCAACTTGTCTCTAAAGTACATGAACTTCTCTTTGGCAAACGACTTCATCAAAATATCAATTGTCTGCTCATCAATGTAGATGTACCCGAGCTTTATTTCTCCTCTGTACCATGTCACAAATGTAGTGATAGTTGATCTAAATATGCTTCGACTTGTCGTGGAATACGAGATTCTTTGAAAGCTTCACACAACTTTGTTTATCACATTGTATCGCAGTTGGTTTCAACTCTTGGTCAAACAATTCTGCAAACAACATTCGAAGCCACACTGCTTATGTACATGATTCATTAGCTGCAATATATTCTGCTTCTGGCATGCTAAGTGTGACAGATCTCTACTTCCTACTCAACCAAGATATCATAGCAGCGCCCAAACTGAAGCATGCCCCTGAAGTTCTCTTCCTATCATCATCTCTTCCTGCCCAATCAACATCTATATATCCTTAAAGTTATACATCCTTGTTTGCAATATATCTCAAACCATAGTTCACAATACCATGTAGATATATCAGAATATGCTTTGCTACAATCCAATGCTCATGTCTCAGTTCCACCTGGAACTAGCTCAATGTGTTCACTACAATGCAAATGTTTGGTCTTGTGTTAACCAAATACATCAATGAGCCAATCAATCGTCGATACATAGATGAATCTGCCAAACTAGATTTCAAGCCTCTCAGCTTCTTCAACTTAGTCACTATGGGAGTTGCCATGGATTTAGAATTCATCATGCCAAATCTATGAAGAATCTCAATAATATACTTTCCTTGACCAAGTAAAACCTCACCAGGTTTCTACCATACTTCCAGTCCCAAGTAATAATTCATTAAAACAAGATCCTTCATATCAAACTCAGAAGCCAACTACTTTTTACATGGAATGATGAGAGGCTTAACACCTATCTGAAACAAATCGTCAACATTTAACAATAGAATCGTAGGTGCATTCTTCACAATCTTGAAGTAGAGGTTTGGATCAACATCGCTCTTGGTAAATCCTACTCTCATTAGATAGTTGTCAATTCGAGCACACCAAGATCTTGGAGCTTGTTTGAGTCCATACAAGACCTTCATTAACTTGAAAATTGTTGGAAACACTGAGAGGCGGGTGAATCAGTATTTCACTTACAATTAGTTAGTTTTAAAATTTTAAAGCAAGAACAATAAAACAATGATCAACACATCACAAGAATAGTACACAACAAATTTCTAGGTGGAAACCCTTCTAGGAGAAAAACCATTGAATCGTTTTTATAATATGATTTATGAGTACAAAATTTTCCCAGCACCAATTGAAGAGGAAGCCCCAACTCCCTAGTACTCTAGAAAAGTGTTCAATTTATCAGGAAGCTCCAACTCATGGAAGGATGTTGCTACACCCTGATTTACCAGCTCCAACTAAAAGGAAGTTCCAACACCCTAGTTTATGAGCTATACAACTGATAAGATGCTCGAACACCTTGCAATATTCAACTTTCCCTAGCACCACCCATCCATATTGAAGTATTTTCAAGCTAAACCCTGAAATAAATTTCACTCTCCTGCATTGCAACACCCAACCACTCTGAAATTTGAAAACAAAGAAACTAGTTATGGACTCCCGTACCAGGGATAATGACCCACTTACAAAATATATTCAATGAAACCCCAATGTGTTCTTCATATATTTAATAATATTCATATTGCTTCTTAATTGTTTCCAAGTATTGTAACAATGCAACTGAGCAAAAATATGAACTTATGTACCTTGATCTTATTGTATGAAGATATCTTCTTCCAATGAGGATTTGATATGTTGATTCTTCTGCTCCTATATTCACTGCTAAAACTTCTACTCAAGATTATGTTGTACAAGAGAGACTCCTCATGGTAATGATTTGGTCCCGTGTAACACTTCTTCTGAACAATGCAGTTTGGAACTTCAAAAATTGTCAAGAGAAGGTTTAGGTATGTGCACAGGTTATGTTATAGTAAGTTTCCTTATGACACGAGGATTATGTCCTTGTGTTGATGCTACTTTGCCTTAGATTTGACATTATCTCTGCCTTGTCATGGACCATACCTCCATCTGCTAATCAATCAACCCATTTATGGGCAACCAAAAGTAAACATAGAATGTATGACCTTACACCGCTTCATGCTAGAGTCAGACTTTTCAAAAAATTCCACTTCAAACAAATTCTATAGGATGTGTCAAATCATGCCTTAGAATTGACTTGGAATTTTGTAATAAAATAGAAAAAATATGGCTCAAAATTAAACTTGATTACAGATGTCAGCTTCAAAAAAGAATAGCTTCATAACTTATCTCAAATTCATGCAAGTGGAGATAACACTCGGTCTACAAGATTTCTTCTCAAAGTGTTCAATAGATCATTTTACACCAGTCTGGTCCAAGCTAAAAACATACCTTGATCTTTCAATAGAACCACTAGTTAGGGCTTGAATATATTCACCATATCAACCTTCAAAAGAGCTGAGTATACTTTTGTAATCACATCTTAGATCAACCACCAAATCCTTTTGTAAGCAATCTTTGTCACATACCTAAAGAAGTTTGATTCATGTGCAAGGATATCTCATAGATTTGTTCCCTAAGAGGGATGAAACACGTAGATCTAACATAGTCCCAAGATAATGCAAACAACATTGAGAAAACCTTAGAGATGGCTATGAAATGAGTGTGTATCTGCCTCAGATATGTTCGGAGAAGTGGCTGAACAATTCTTGTGTAAAATACCTTTGACTTAGCCTCCAAGTATGCTTCAGATTAGCCTTCAAGAAGGCTAAATAAACTCAGGAATTGCTCAGAAAATCCAACGAATCACCATGGCCCACAACTATAAAACATTAAGCCCCAAGAACAACTTTAGAACTTTTGGCCTTTACTTTGGATGTGCTAGACTACCCTGATTGCAGAAGATATTTCATAGATTTTCAGCGTTCATATTGCATTCCCTTAAGGAGATAATAGGTCTCTTTTTATAGTGACCGGAGAAGCTTCTAGGAGGAGGCTAGCCAACCTTCAAGTGGAGGGAAACAATTCAAATTTTAAAAACAATTGGAGCCAAAAACCCCTCAATTTAATTAGGATGACTTATACTTTTAGAGGGAGCCATTTCAACTTGAAATTTGAATCTCACAAATAATAGGACCAAATTAATTTTGATAATATTTTATACCACAAAATATTTATTTTAGTCCTTTAATGAAAGTTATTCTTGGCTTTAGTTTTTTTTGCCAATTATAAGCTACCACATCAACCCATTTTGGGGATTTTGACCAGAAGGAGGCTTTAATCTTTAACCGAGCATATCTCTATAACCAAGATGAACCATGAGGCATGCCATATAATGTTGGAATCGGCTCAACGAGGAGCATCCAATGAAGGTGACCTTTGACCCCAAAAATCATGATTTTCCAATTCATCTTTGTCAACAAAAGCGGGGCTTCTTCTGGTGTTGCTTGGGTTGACATCAATGACAACCGCATTTCAACAATCTCCCCCTTTGTCATTAATGGCAACACATGTACTCCCTCTGCAATCACTGCTCCCCTTGACTCCATGCCTCTGCTTATCCTAACTTATTTTCTCTCCCCCTTTGACACTAATGGCAAAGGGTAACTCCCATTGATAGGACTGCATCTTTTTTTATCCTGCAACATGTTTGTCTCCCCTTTTCTGCTTGGTTGGATGGAATGCATATCAATGTGAACCTGATAAAATCCCAAGCTTTTGTCGAAGATGCTCATAGGTCTCTCAAGGTAGAGGTTTGATGAAGATGTCAACTATTTTCTCCTTTGTTCCAATGTATTTGACCTTGATATTATTTTTTGCCACCTGTTCCAAAAGAAAGTGATATTCAATAGGGATATGTTTAGTCTTTGAATGCATTACAGGATCCTTGGAGAGACTTATGGTGTTGGTGTTGTCACAAAGCAGTGGAATTGGCTCATCAAACTTTACTTGGAGATCTTGCAGGGTTTTTTTTCATCCAAAGACCCTAAGTACAACATGTTGTTGTTGTGATATATTTTGGTTCTGTTGTGGACAAGGAAACTAAAGAATGCTTCTTTCTTAACCAAGAAACAATACAAACACCCAAATAAAAGGTTGCTCCACTGGTGATTTTGTGATCGCCAATATTGCTTGCCTAATCTGCATCTGTATAGGCTTTGAACGTCAATTTATTTCCCTTTGGATACCATAGCCCAAATTCCATTGTTCCCTTAAGATATTTGAAGATCCTTTTTGCTGCAACAACATGGGATCCTTTTGGTGTTGCTTGGAAACGTGCTACTTGTCCAACTTCTTGCATCACATTGGGTGTCAAAGTTGTCACCTACAGTAGGCTACTAGTTATTGATCTAAACAATCTCTGATTTACTTCCTTGGATATATCGTCTTTACTTAATTTACAACTGATCACCATGGGAGTGCTCACTCCTTTGCAATCTTCCATTTGGAACCTCTTCAACATTTCTTTGATGTACTTGGTTTGAGAGATGAATATGTCATTATATTCTTGAGATATCTAAATTCCCAAGAAAAAGGGAAACTCACCAAGTAAGGACATCTCAAATTCACTTTGCATATCATTTGCAAACTTCTTACTCAGCTTGTCATCATCGCTTCCAAAGATGATATCATCCACATACACCTCAATGAAAATAAAGTTGTCTTGTTCAATATTTATGTATAAATTGCTATCGACCTTTCCTCTCTTGAATCCTTGTTTTTTCATATACCTATCCAAGTGAGCATACCAAGCTCTAGGAGCTTGCTTAAGATCATATAAATCCTTCTTTAGCTTGCAAACATAATCCTTCTTGTCAATAAGAAGAAAACCTTCAAGTTGTTCTATGTTCTTCTTCCAATTCTCTGTTCAAAAATTTTGTTTTGACATCCATCTAATACACCTTAATTTTCCTTGAACATGCATAGACCAAGAACATCCTAATAGTTTCCATCCAGGCCACCAAAGCGTCTCTTCGAAGTTTATCCCTTCAACCTGCACATATCCTTTACAAACCAATATTTCTTTGTTCATGGTTACCTGTCCATATTCATTTAGCTTGTTCCTAAAGACCCATTTCGTGCCACTACCATTTTTGTCTCTCGTCCTTGGAACCAATTCCTATGTGTCATTCTTTTCAATTTGATCTAGTTCTTCTTCCATGGCCTTGATCCATTGTTCATCATGAATGGTTTCTTCAAAATTTCTAGGCTCAAGCATGGATAATAAAGCGAGAGGAATTTACTCTAGCCTGCTTCTTCTGGTACCAACGTTTGGGAGCTTTAGATGGTGTTTGTTGTTTTTTCTTCTTGATTGCTAGTTGACTCCTCTTGCTCTTCTGCTTCTTCTTCCTTAACTTTTTCTTCTTGTTAAGGTTCTTGTGTTTCCTCATTCCTTGAAAATGATGATCCTTTGTCTTTCTTTCATCAAAGTTTACATCAATTCTCTCCATGATCATGTTGAGTCTTAGATTGTAGCATCTATATGCTTTTCTCTTTTGTGAGTACCGAACAAATATGCCTTCGTCTACTCGAGAGGCAAATTTCCCGATTTTATTATCTTGCCTCTTAATGTAGCATTTTCTTCTGAAAACTCTAAAGTGCTTGACGTTTGTTGGTCTTCCCTTCCATAGTTCATATAGGGTCTTGTCACTATTGCTTCTAAGCATTCCTCTATTTACAATATGCAATATTGTCTCCATCGCCTGGACCCAAAATACATCACCTAATTTGGAATCATTCAACATGGTCCTATACATTTCTTCGATTGTTTTGTTCTTTCTTTTGGCGAATCCATTTTGCTGTTGTGTCCTGGCTATTGAGAATTGTCTCCTTATTCCATGTTCCTCATAGAAGTGTTGGAATTCCTTAGATGTGAACTCTCCTTTGTTATCAAATCTCAGACATTCAATTTTCATACTAGTTTCATTTTCAACCATCTCCTTGTAGATTTTGAAGTCTTCAAAGGCTTCAAACTTCTTCTTTAGAAAACTAAATGTTGTTATCCTAGTATAATCATCAATCGTTAACATGAAGTACAAATCACCATCCAATCCTTTGGTTCTCATCGGTCCACATAGATCAGTGTGTACCAACTCTAATGGATTTGAATTGGAATGTTCCTTGGTCTTGAACTCAACTCTTGTATGTTTTACATGCTTGCAGTGCTTACATGAAGTGCTAGTTGGTTTTGTAATCTCTGGCATTTCACTGACAACTTCCTTTTTATTGTTTCTGACTAAGTTGTCGAAGTTCATGTGTCCCATCATTATGTGTCAGAGCCAACTTTCATCCTCTTTAGCCAAGAAACAACTTTACTTTCCAATCTCATCCAAGGTGTATATGTCATTTTGAGTTCTTTTAGTTGTCGTCACCAACCTACCTGATTTATCCCTTCTTATTTCACATTTCTTTGAGTCAAACAACAATGTGTGCCCTTGAACACACATTTCACTCACACTTAATAGATTGTGGTTCAAGTTTTCAATGAGTAACACATCTTTTGTTGTAGTTTTCTTGCTTATAAGCTTCATTATACCCTTTCCTATCACCTTTGTATAGTCATCATTTATGAATGAGACTGTTCCACTGCTATCTTCCTATATAGATACAATTTTTTTCTTATCCCCTATAATATGTGTTGAGCAACCACTATCAACATACCATACACTTTTATTGCTTTGAGCTTTTAAGGCAATGTACAACTTTCATTTTTCTTTTACCAAATCTTTGGAGGAGCCTCTATAACATGTTGTGATTCCCTTGGAGGAGTGGTTAACATGTAGTCTTTAGCCAGATGTCCAAAATTGTTGCATTTGTAGCATTCTACTTCATTGCTCAAGTGTCCAAATCTGTTATAACTTCATTTGTAATCCTCCTGAGGTCTTCTAGAATAGTTATTTTTGGATTAGCTTCTATCCCTATCATAAGCTTTACAATTTATAACCTTATGTCGAAAATTGTTGCAAGAATAACATACACCATGAAAGATAGATTGATACCTAGGAGGAGATCGCCTTGGTGGCACAGTTCTCCAGAGATCTTCCTCTTGTGATCTCTTCATTGTAGGTTGTTGATTTTGTATTGGTTGACCTTGAGCCTTTTCTTTGACAAGGATGCTTTCCTCGGAATCCTTGACTATGTCAACATATGTTTTCCATTGAGCTTCTTTTTGTGACATCATGGAGATAGACCCTTTGAAGAATGTGGGCTTGTATCCAAGTCCATTCTTGTCACTGCATGACCTTTGATTGCTGATAATCTTGTCCAAAACTTTGGTGTTATTTTCAAAGTTCTGTTGAATGTTCTTCTTTTGCATGTCCTTCCATAGATAGACAAATTCTTCTTCCAGACCCTCCTTTGTCTTGATTTTATCTTTCAACACTTTCTTGAGTGATTATTTGATTTTATTTGCCTCTCCCAACTGCACTTTGAGATTGACAATGATATTTTTTTACTCTTCTATATTTTTGTTGAGACCTTTAGCATGCTTCTTTAGTTCACTCAATTCGGCTTCCAATGTCTTGACGTTCCTTATTTCTACTTTTAGATCCTTTAAGGCGTTGATAAGTTTTCTTTCAATATATACCTCTCCTTCTTCTTCCTCTTCAGGGGATTCCTTCCTATTATCTCTTGCCATGAAAAACACCCATCCTGTGTCATTTTCATTGTCACTATCACTCTCTTCTCCAAATGAAGTGATGAAAATTGGGGTAGCTTCGGGATGAATTTCCCCTAGGGAAATCCAATTGCCCCAAAGGGAATCCCAACTACCCCAAAAGAGAATTCAAAAATGGATACTAAGAATTATTATTATTGATTCATTCTTGGCACTCCTCTCATTATTATTTGATGTGACAACTTCACTTGGGCAAGCAATCATCAAGTAATATTGTAAATATATTTAAATAATATCAAGAGAAAATTTAGAGGGCCTTTTCCTCAAGTTGGTCTCAATAAATGAAGGGTCATAATGGCTCAAAAGGCTCCCCTTGGCTCAACCATTGATTAGTATAAATTAGAGGTCTTGGAGCTCATTCAAACACATCAAGAGAAACTCTCGATCAAAGAAATATTTCTATGGTAGTCATAGATTCCCTAGATGAGTTGGAGAAGGAGTCAAGTATTGGTCTTTTCTTTTGTTCTGGTATGGACTTGTTCAAGGTTTCTAGCCGAGTTTATGAAGCGGATTTTGGGCTTAATTTTGGTGCATATATCTATGTCATCTTGGCATCAGGTGTATGGTTTCTTAGTAAAGGGTCGAGCCTATTTGCAACTATTTGGAGAGGGAAGTAAGGCTTATTTTGGAGGTTCGAAAGGTTAGGGCTAATATTTAAGAGAGGCCAAATCATTAGAGGAATAAGCGCAGAAGTTTTAGTGGACTAAAGTGAGGGTTAAATAGAGTTTTAAGGTCTAGTGTTTCACTGAGGAATCCCTAGCCACAGATGACTATAAGCTAGGCTAAAGTTCAGATATGTGTCATTTACAGGGTTGAAGGTGACGTCTTGCAAAGGTTTTGAGATCAATCCCTTTTATGTTGGTGTTTTGCTAGATGTTTAGAGAGTTGAATATGTGGCATTCAAGGCCTATTCTTATGCAACATTTATGAGGTTTGTTGAGGCCTACTTGAGTAGCCCTATTGATCTAGGTGGATATTGGTGGCCACCCACCTATTCCACTTGGACCCTCGCCATTGTTTCTTTCAATTTTTCAGTTTTCTTATTTGTAGTACAATTTACTATTTTTGGCAGTTTTTCAAGTCCTAAACTTCCAAAGCCATTTTGAGGACCTAAATGACGTTTTTTAGGAAAAATGGACCAACATGGGTAGTGGATCAATGTTGATTATTCAAAAGTTGTAGTCCTCAAATAGATATTTCTAACGAGGTATTGTGCACATCAAACAGAGATCGTATGCGAAAGTTAGGACCCTGGGAAGTTGATGTACCAATTTACCCAAACGGGGCCCATAGTTTGGTACTTTATCTCCTAGGGTTAGGTTTTTGGATGTTTAGGGTTTTTCGTTGTTTCTCAATAATAAATAGGTCTTTGAGCCTCATTGTAACACAATTCAGAGGCATGTAGCTGCCACATCTATTCTCAGAGATAAGCTATCATCACCCGAGCTAGTCTTATTTCCATTCTGTTTGTAAGCATATTTCATATTTCATATTAATGAAATGAAGTGTTATTTCTACTGCATCTTTGTATTTATGATTATATCTGTAGTTTGTTGCGTCCTGTTTAAATCTGGATCAGTGGTATCAGAGCGGTTTTCTCTTTCTCTGTTTTTCTTTGCATGTCCCCCACAAGGTTGGGATATAAGGAGTTAGGGCTCGATCTGGTTGAAACTTTGCAAGATCAGCCTCGCAAACCCCGGCATCCGCCCATCGGGGAAGAAAAGAAAGATGATGGGGCAGGAGATCCTATCAAAATATTGCTCGAGGAGGCCCTCAAGAAACAAAGGAACGCGATGATGGATAACTTTTCCCAAATCCTTCAACGGTTGCCCACCGGCGACGCATCCACATCCAACAGCCACTCTGACTCTCCACTCCTTCTAAGGTACAAGTAAACTTTGACATTCCCATATTTGAGGGCCAAATAGATGCAGACGTCATAGATAAATGGTTAAATCTGCTAAAAGGATATTTTTATGTTCATGATTTTTCCATCTGAGAAAAGATTACTTTTGCTCTTCTCAAAGCCGCCCCCCACGCCAAGGACTAGTGGGAAACCTATTGTGAGCAAAAGGATGAAATTACGACCTCACTTTTTTCAACTGCACCGACTCGGAATTCATCCTGAGATCCCATCAAGGAGCCATACTACCCTGTCAAGAGCTATGAGGATAAATACATAAAGTGGACAACGCTGCGGTAGGGAAGGGACCAAGATGTGCCAGAGTTTACCAATGTTTTTTATACCCTTCACACGAAGTTGGGTATCAAGGATTCTGAGAAACATTTAGTACTCAAGTACCACAATTGCCTACACAAGTACATCCAGGACGAGATGGAGTTCCTAGACATCTCCTCGCTCGGTGCAACGTACTGATACACCATCAAGATCGAGCTGAAGTTTAAACAAAAGAAGCAAGACTTTGGATCTGTGAATCTGAAGCAAGGGAAAGGTGCCCCCAAATTGCAGAACAAAGGACAAATCTAAGGTGGGGTAGCCCAAGACAACCCGCCAATGCCGCAAGAAAAGAACAAACCTTCAAAGCCGAAGGACATGGGAAAGTGGTGTGAGTTCCATAAGAGCTCCACTCACAACACAAGTGAGTGTCGGGCCAAGAAGTCACTACTGGCCGAGCTCAAGGATTCGAAATCAGATGCATGTTCCGATTCTAAGTCAGAACCCGACAAGGGGAATGACAAAGGGAAGCAAATTATCGATGCGGAGCCCAATGCCACCGTTGCCACCACGAAGATCCAGAAGGAGGAACCTGAAGATCTAGAGGAGGAGTGCCTCTTCCACTCCCAGATGTGGGTAAAGGGTTCCCTGCTATAGTTCATTGTCGACAATGGAAGCCAAAATAAACTCATTTCGACGAAGGTCATGAAGCAGTTGGGCTTATCGACCACAGCACACCCACAATCGTACACCATCGGCTAGTTTTCCCAAGGACGGGATCTTCGCGTTAGCTAGCAGTGTGGCCTTCCATACGACATCAAGCCCTTCACGGATGAGGTATTATGTGACATTTCTCCCCTTGATGTTTGTGGTGTATTATTAGGCCAACCATACCTGTGGAAGCGACATGTTGTGTATGAGTCAAGGCCTCGCGCTATTATTGTTACTTTGTGAAATAAGCTGTACAGGATACCGGAGGGAGCGTCGCCTACTGCCATCTCTTTGGTTACTACAAAATAATGCAGTAAGCTCATTTCCAAAACTGGGAAATTTGTTTTCCTGATGATATGCCCTTAGGGAAAGAAGAAGACAGTGGCTACAGCCTCCAGATAGGGCACCTCTGCATGACAACAATAGATGGACAAGGTCGTGGAGGAGTACGAGGACATCTTCACCTCCCCTGCAGGGGTGCCTCTGCACTGTCAAGTCAAGCACTCCATCGATCTAACTGCAAGTGCATCGTTGCCTAATGGACCAATCTATCGATGCTCTGTTATGGAGAACGATGAAATCAAGAGGCAAATTTAGGAGCTACAGCAAAAAGGTCACATCCGACCGAGTTCATCGCCCTGTGGGAGCCCAATCGTGTTAGTACAGAAGAAGGATGTGACTTGGAGACTATGTATTGACTATCGGGCGCTGAACAAGATCACTGTTCGGAATAGGTACCCGATCCCACAGATGGATGACCTTCTGGACCAACTCAAGGGGGGAAAATATTATAGCAAGATCGACTTGAAGTCTGGATATCACCAGGTACCAATTGAACCCTCTAATGTGTGGAAGACTTCCTTCAAAGCCAAGGAGGGCCTTTTCGAATGGTTGGTTATGCATTTCAAGTTGACGAAGGCTCCTGCAACCTTCATGAGGCTGACGTATGACATATTGCGGCCATTCACCAACTCATTTGTAGTGGTATACTTGGATGACATCCTGATTTTCAGCGAGAGTTGGGAAGAGCACCTACACCACATTCGACAGGTTCTCCAAACACTGCAACAACACAAGATTTGTGCTAATTTGGAGAAATTCACTTTTGGCATGACCCAGGTTAAGTATCTGGGATACATTATTGATGAACGGGGGGTGCATGTGAATCCAGCCAAGATCCAAGGCATTTGGGATTGGCCAGCCCCAACCATTCTGACAGAGCTCCACAGCTTTCTGGATCTTTCCAATTTCTACCGCAGGTTCAAGTTGGAATTCTCTCATATCAGTTAGCCCTTGAGTCAAGTCACCAAGGGAGGAGAGAAAGAAAAATTCTTTTGATATGAATCTCAACAGAAGGCATTCATAGAGTTGAAAGATTGCCTCCGCTCTGCACCAGTTCTCACTTTACCATACTTGCAACGACCATTTGAGATCGAGACAAATGCCTCTGACTATGCTATTGGGGCAGTCCTTACTCAATAGGGGCATCTAGTGGCATATCACAGCGAGACACTTTTAGACACAGTTCGGAAGTATCCCACTTATGAAAAAGAGATTGATTCCATTGTGCATGCCTATTGACAATGGAAGCATTACATTTTGGGGAAGGAAACGGTCATCCACGCAGACCACCGACCCCTGCAGTTCATACATATGCAAGGGAAGTTGCAAAATGATCGCCATCAAAAGTGATCCACATACCTGCAACAATTACATTTTAATATCAAATATAAGAGGGGCAGCACCAATAATGTTGCAGACAGCCTGAGCCGACCACCGATCATGGCGTTAACCATCGTGCTCAACTCTTGTGGGCATGAGACTTTTGGTTGGCCACTTCTCTACAAAAGCGACCTAGAATTCTGCCACACATACCAGATGCTCTTGGAGGGTTGGCAAGTTCTAGATTTTCACCTCTGGGATTCCCTTTTATGCCACCTGGGACATCTTTATGTTCCTTCAAGCGAGCTTGCGAAGATGATTTGGGAAGCACACTACAGTCGAGCCACTGGGCATTTCGGGGTCGAGAAAATGGTGGCAATATTGCAGAAGTATTTCTATTGGCTGAATCTTCGACAAGATGTTGGGAAGTACAGCAGATCCTGCACTGCTTGTGCCATTTCCAAACCGACCATCAAGAAGCAAGGCCTCTATACTCCAGGAGCGCGATTTGTCAAATAGGAGGAAAACATGCTACAGACAATTGCCATTTGTTGTAGAAGTACACGCAGAATTCGCAACAGTTGTTCTATAATTTCTGTAGGTCAGTAAGACATGATGAGCGCACCTGTAGAAGTTATGAGCTGATGATGGATAGGGCTCCCACCTACAGAGTTCGGGCCGAAATGTAGCCCCTTGACCAGAATGCAGGAGTGGCACGAACCAGATTTTAGGGGCGCAGACGAGGCCGAGGTGGAGGAGGACCTGGAAGAGGTCGCGGACAACTTATATGTTATAATTGCAGGGGGCCAGGACATTATGCCCGTGCTTGTACGAATCCAACACATCCATCATGCTTGTATTGTACATTGTTTGATCATGAGACAAAGGATTGTCCCACACTGATAGCGAGGCTACGCGACAAGGGAGGGCTTCAACCTCCCCTGAACCAGAACCTACAGATGATGAGGTCTGAGCCGCGCGAGGAATACCCTAACGTAAACATTGTGCTCCGAAGTGGGATAACAATAGGGGATGATAAGGGCAAGCAACCTGAAGATAGTACTTGGGTTCATAAGGCTCTGACGAAAGAACCAAAGTTTGATTGGAGCGCGATAAGGAAACCTTCATGGAATCCAGGAAGAGCTTTGTTAATGCCTCCACTTCAGGGAGTAAGGACAGACCGGAGCCATAAATGGATCCATCGATGCTCATGACGTTCCTAGAAACATGCATGAAGTTGTTGCCCAACAATAAGGTTGTAAAGGGATCGCAGGAACTCATTAATAGATGTGTTGGGGCTGCACCAGGAGAACCGCGCATAGTCCAGAAAATTGAAAAGCATGCGATGAGGACGGGAAGAGAAATGAGATTGACCGCACAGATTGGAGAATATGAGATGGACCAAGTGATTATGGACCTAAGATCGGAAGCGAACGTTCTGCCGAAGCAGACATGGGATCGCATGGGGAGGCCTACGTTGTAATGTTCTCCTATCCAACTGCGAATGGCGAACCATAAAAAGATCCTACCTATGGGAAGATTGCAGGGAATCACCATGGATATTGAAGGAGCAAGCGCACTAGCAGATTTTGAAGTGATAGAAATTGTTGATGACAGCAATCCCTACCCTGCACTATTAGGAATATATTGGGCCATTGACATGAATGGGGTGATAAATCTAAAGAAGTGCAAGATTTTTTTTGAGAAAAAATATCTATGCATAGTAGTACCTTTGGACCTTGTAGAAGGATTGCACTACACGGAGCCAGTGCGCGACTATGAAAGCGACGACGACTTGGACTGCATCTACAAGATAACCGCGCGAGAGAAAGACTGGGTAAATCCCACTGCATATGGACAGATCTCATGGGAGCGCGAAAGATCTTGTACATTGGATTCTGACGAGGAGATAGAACGATGGCAGAACCAGTTACATGAGGTAACCACGCTGAACTGCAACATGATGACAAGATCGTTGCGTTGCGTATCAATGGAAGTAAGAGATCTGCCTACATATGATGGGTTAAGTGTGGTATATGACTTCCTAAATTGATTTGAAAGAGAGGTGTCGGAACAACAACGTTTCGAGGCTTTGAAATGGGTACTACGCGCTATGCCTGCAAGGTGGTGGGGTATGCACCAAGGAAGCTTTGAGGACTGGCGTGAATGCAGGAGAATGATGTGCATGCATTTTGGAAAGCCTCAGATGCAACTAACAGACAAGTATGACAGACAGGATGATTCACGCACGCACCTCGCCAAGTGGACAAAGGTCTATGGGGAAGAGCCACAACTTGAGTGGGTGCACCTGTTTTGCCATACCCTAGATGTTATATCCATGAACTGGTATATAGAGACGGAGCTCCACCATGGGACGAGTGAAGGGGATATCTTGCGCGAAGGGTTCCTATTAACCTTCACATTTGAGGATCGTTGGTGGGACACTGTTGATGAGCACTGCAAGCAGTAAAAGCAGTTATATTTAAGATACCCCCAGAGCCAATATAATTGATTCAACCTGAATGGGCTACTCAACTGAGATGCGTGTTGGAGTGTTATAATGTTAATACTGAAGAAGACGACGAGGATCCATGAAAAGTTAACATTCCAAAAACTGAAGGTCATCGCGAGGTTCAAGGACCGCTGATTGAAGACCTTGACATAACCGCGCCGGTAAAGACAAAGCAGGTGAATATTGGTACGGAAGCTGAACCTAAGTATGCAACACTCAACGACTTTTGGGATGATGCAACGGTGGATAAGGTCGTTGAGTTACTCCACGAATACTAGGACCTATCCCTGAACAAGATCACGGACTTAAAAAGAATCGTAGGAGATTTAGGGATGATGAAGATCACATTAAAACCCGATGCGAAGCCAGTTAAGTAGAGGCCTTATCGCTTGAACCTGAAATACAAGGAAAAGGTCCACGTAGAACTAGACAAAATGCTCGCATCAGGAATCATTGAGTCGGTGGAAGAATCTAATTGGGTAAGCCCTATGGTGGTGCAGGAAAAGAAGCAGAAGGGCGAGATAAGAATATGCGTGGATCTCAGGAAATTGAATGATGCATGTGTGCATGACCCATTCCCAACTCCACTCAGAGATGAAGTATTGGAAAATGTCAGCGGGCAAGAAGCATATTCTTTTACTGATGGGTTCTCAGGGTACCACCAGATCAAAATCGCACTGGAAGATAAGAGAAAGACCACCTTCGCGACTGAGTGGGGCTGCTTTCAATAGAATATTATGCCGTTTGGATTGAAGAACACGTCGACCATCTTTTCATGCATAGTTGTTGCAGTATTCAAGGAATATATCCACAAGTTCCTAGAGGTTTATCTGGATGATTGGACTGTATTTGGATTGGTTAAGCACCATGTAGCGAGCTTACGCTTGATGCTGGATACCTATCGATGACACCAAATCGCGTTGAACCTTAAGAAGTGTACATTCCTTGTTCCATTTGGGAACCTGTTGGGACATGTGGTTTGCAAACAGGGACTGATGGTAGACCCTGCGAAGATTGTGGTGATTCTGAATTTGGAAGCATCGCGAAGTGTCAAACAATTGCGCGCTACCTTGGGACATACAGGGTATTATAGGAATTTCATCAAAAGCTATGCCCAGATCACCGCGCCAATGGAGAAGATGTTGAAAAAGGATGTCATGTTCTATTGGAATGATGATTGCATGAAAATCCTGGATGTACTAAAAGAAAAATTGGCCTCTGCGCCGAACATCGTGTCCCCGAAATGGGACAAGGAGTTTCATGTCCATGTTTACGCATCGTGTATAGCATTGGGATCAGTACTAACACAGGAGAGTAGAGAGGACTTGGATCACCCTATCACGTTTGCAAGCCGCAGGTTGTTTAAAGCAGAAAAGAACTATTCCACAACTGAATGAGAGGGATTGGCTATGGTGTACACACTCCAAAAATATCGGCACTATTTGATAGGGGGACACTTCAAGATGTATACAGATCATTCCGTGCTGAAATACTTGGTCAACAAGCCTGTGTTGGGGGAGTGCATATGAAGGTGGCTTCTATTGTTCCAAGAATATGATTTTGAGGTCGTTGTGAAGCCTGGGTGCCTGAATGCGGGACCGGATCACCTGTCGCACATTGAGACAGGAGAGGAACCTACTAGCATGGAGGAAGGACTACCTGATGCACATCTCTTTGTCGAGCGCATAGCAGATGGACACTTTGAAGACAATCCACTTTTTCATGACTGGAAAGGCACCGAAAGAATACTCTGTCCAATAGAAGAAGGGAATGGTGGTGCGCGTGGTAGATTTTTCTATCATCGTGGGGCACCTATATAAGATGGGCAATGATGAGATACTGCGAAGGTATGTACCTGAATTTGAATGAATTCATATCCTCGCAGACACGCATGGGGGCACTGCAGGAGGGCATTATGCAGGCGAGCGACCGCACAAAAGATTCTTCGTGCAGGGTTGTGGTGGCCAACCCTTCATCAGGATTCCAAAGCACACTGCAAGGTTTGTGATGTATGTCAAAGAACAGGTAAACCATCGCAGAGGGACGAGATGCCTTTGAATCCACAAATGACACTGCAACCCTTTGAAAAGTGGACGATCGAATTTGTAGGACCTATCAAACCTCAAGGAAAGATGGGCGCGAGATACATTATCACTGCAACAAAGTACCTGACTCGTTGGGCAGAAGCGCAACCGGTAAAATATTGCACGGTCGCCACGACCGCGAAGTTTCTGTTTGAACACGTATTGACACGATTTGGATATCCGAAGATCTTAATGAGCGATTACGGTACACATTTCCTGAACGAAACAATCAATGCACTAACAAAATAGATTAAAGTGTATCATCAAAAAAGCACACCATATCAACCCCAAGCCAATGGGACGGTAGAAGCATTTAACACAATACTGGAGACTACATTGACCAAAGTATGCAATGTGCAACGGAGTGATTGGGACTTGCGCATACCTACAGTACTATGGGCTTATAGAACAATGTGCAAGAAACTGACAGGACAGACACCTTTCTTGTTGGTCTATGGTGTGGAAATTGTCATGCCAATGGAGTATATTGTGCCTACTTTGCGCATAGTAGCACTGACAGGTATGACGGACCACAGAACCCTAGAGGAGAGGCTCACATAGTTGGAGGAACTTGAAGAGGAATGGTTTTTGGCTGGCTTCCATCAACAGGTACAAAAACAACACGAAAAGGCCTAGCACGATCGACATATTAAGTTACGCACCTCCAAGGTAAATGATTTAGTGTTACTGTATGAAAGTAAGTTTGATAAATTCCTGGGAAAGTTCAGAATGCATTAGCTGCGACCATATGTTGTTAGGGAGGTCACAGAGGGAGGCGCGGTGCAGCTGGTAAAGCTAAATGGAGAACATTTCCCAGGCAAAGTGAATGGCAGTCGATTGAAGCCATACACGGGTGCCCTGACTATTTGACTAGCCGACAGAAGCACAGTCTTTGCGCTCCAAGTGGCTGGAAGAAGGCGCGGGACTATAAACAGATGTAGGGGAGTAGATTCGACACCGTGGTCTCAGAACAACGAGTACAGGAGATTCAGTAGGCAGCCGCTTAATGCATCATCGACCTTGCCGCCATCCGAGCAGAATTGGAGGGTCTTCATGTGAAGATCTCCACACCAACAGAGTGACTCGAGGGTGAGTCACGATGTTTGTGTTGGGGGCCTGTTGGGCGTGGAATCCCCCCAAGGCATGTTTTGGGGCTTAAAGCCCAAGTTCTGACAAAGTCCATTGTAAAGACTCTGCAATTTGTGGGCACGAAGCGCAAAGTCATAATAGAGTGATAGGGTTGTCCGCCCTTGTTTTTGTAATCTAATGTTGGTTTAAAAGATCTACCCATTGTCCGCTGACCATGGAATTGTATAAATAGAGCGAGGTTCTAAGTGTAGAAGACATCTAATGGAATAATCTGATGGATTGATGACAAAGGGATAGAAGCATTGAGTCGAAGTGTAGGATCATGTCTTTGGGTCGTGGAGTAGGAGAAGGCTCTGCAGCTGAGTGCGCAGAGGCCTAGTACTCCGCAGCTGAGTGCACGAACCCATGCAGCTGAGTGTGCAGGGCAGGTCGAGTTTGTAACTGTGGAAGAATTAATAAAAGAAAAGTTTTACCATATTTCTGTGTATCTTTTCTTTTTTTATGCATTATTGGGTATGAACTGCAAGTTTACTATTTATTTACTACGCAAACTCATATGAATGTGCTAAATAAGTAAATTAATATAAGGGGTCTGTTTACGCGAAGATAACTAACTGTTATAAGAAGATAAGTAAGATCTCGGGTGTGACTTAGGGAAATAGTGCAAATCGTTGCTCCAGCATCGTGAAAGCCCCACAACCCCTGGTTAGGGTTGCGTGAAGGCGAATATATTAGGGTGTGAAGGCCAGGGAACTGCGCGAAGGGACTTGCAGTTGGACCAAGTCAACCCCTCAGACATCTCAAAGGGTGCAGAAACCTGGTTCCATCACCCCCCATACTACTTCAGGTGAGACCTCAGTCCGCGCTCGGCGGATCGTTGCCGAAAGGGCTAGTAGTACAGGGATTTATTTGGCTAATTAACTCTGAACCTAGGTCAGGCCCCAACAAGCCAACAATCGACCTTGGGAATCAATCTCCATGGATTAAATGTTGGGCCTTCCTTCTACTAAGCATGGAAATGACTTTGTTTTTGTGGTCGTCAATAGATTCTCGAAGATGGCCATTATGGCGGCCTGTAAGAAGAATATCACAGCAAAAGCCACTGCAAAACTCTTCTTTGAACGAGTGTGGATACACTTTGGTATCCCATAGTTTATCATCTCAGATTAGGACAGAAGGTTCCTCAATACATTTTGGTCTAGCCTCTAGTTAATGTTGGACACCAAGCTCACTAAGTCCACAACTTTCCATCCCCAAACTGATGGCTAGACAGAGGTCGTCAACAGGATGATCGTACACATTATGTGCATGTACAACTCAAAGCATCCACACACATGGGATGAGAGCCTCCCCTGTGTCCAACACAACTATAATCAAGCTCTCCACAACTCGACTAGCCAAAACCCTTTTTAGGTGGGCTTGGGATTCCCACCACTATGTCCCATTGATGTGGTCATACCATTTGCAACTACTCAGGCAGATTCAACTCGTGTCTAGTCAGAAGTCGATAAGGCAAACATCTTCATTGACCAAATCCAACATATCCACCAGCAGGTTCATGAAATTCTGGAGAAATCAAATGCCAAGTACAAGCAACGACATGATCAACGTTGGGTGCCACACAAGTTTCAGGTGGGCGACAAAGTTTGGTTGCATTTGCAGAAGGAACGCATTACCATAGCCTATCGGAAATTCAGACCACTGCGATATGGTCGTTACACCATTACCAAGGTTGTGGGAGACAATGCATTTGAGCTCAGCATTCCCCCTTTCCTTGGCCTGCATCCAGTGTTCAATGTGGAACACCTTCGTCCATACTTCCCACCATTGTTGGACACATCAGACATTGCAGAATAGCTCACACCTACAGAGTTAAATCCAGATTACATGGAACAAGCCACAACTAATCGGATCATGAACATGCGGATTAAGAACACCCAACAAAAAAGGATCCAACTATATTGAGTTGTCAAAGCAAGCCAACTCCTTCACCAGGGCAAGTGGCTCACCAGAGACCAAGTTCAACAAAAGTGTCCTCATCTCATGGAGGAACTCAATGCAATGGGAACCATTGCTTCCTAAGGGGGAAGGAATGATCCAGGTGGATATTGGTGGCCACCCACCTATTCCACTTGGACCTCCACCATTGTTTCTTTCATTTTTTCAGTTTCCTTATTTGTAGCACAATTTACTATTTTTGGCAGTTTTTTGGGTCCTGAACTTCCAGAGCCATTTTGAGGCCCTAAACGATGTTTTTGGGGAAAACTGAGACAAACATGGGTCATAGACCCATTTAAAAGTTGTATTCCTCATATATATATTTCTAACGAGGTATTGTGCGCAATAAACGGAGATCGTATGCCGAAGTTACGACCATGGGAAGTTGATGTACCAATTTACCCAAACGGGGCCCATAGTTTGGGGCTTCATCTCCTAGGGTTAGGTTTTTGGATGTTTAGGGTTTTACATTGTTTCTCAATAATAAATGGTCCTTTGAGCCTCATTGTAACACAATTTAGAGGCATGTAGCCACTACATCTCTTCTCAGAGATAAACTACCATCGCTCGAGCTAGTCTTATTTCCATTCTGTTTGTAAGCATATTTCAATATTTGATATTAATGAAATGAAGTGTTATTTCTACTGCATCTCTATATTTATGGTTATATATGTAATTTGTTGCATCCCTGTTTAAATCTGGATCACCTATGATAAGGGTTTATATGCCCAAGTCTCTTATGACATATGGTAGTGTTACCTATGATGTATGCCAATGATATATGGCAAAGTTACCTATGCTTCTTGTTAGAGTCGGTCTAGTAGCCCTCCATCAGCGATCAAAGCTCTTTACATTTGCATAGGTAGGTGTCTCATCAGTGTCATTTTTTTGCATCCCATTAGGCATGCCATAACCCTGATGGAGGAGTTGGTGTCTTTTTCCCCCTCTTGGCATTGCTGGACCAAAGTCACTTCAGTCATTAAACTCTTTCAAGATTGTCTTGTCTTGTCTTGAGGTCAAATTCCTAGGTCTAGGGTTTTGGTCAAGTTTATCTTCAAGGTCATGTCTCTGAAGGTCAATAAATGTTCAGCAAGCCAGAGGGATGATTTTAAAGGTGTTTCTTCGCAAATTTCTATCTTGTACAGTTAATTTTCACCTTGGATTTAAAAACTTTGTTCTTAAAGCCAAGGCCATTTTTCAAACTTTTGTAAAAAGTGATGAAATTTCAAAAAACTTCCAAGGAGAGCATGTAACCCTCCCTCCCTTGCCAATATCCCTCAGATGATATCTTTGCAAAAAGAATCGAGCAAAAGCATTAAATGAGTCAATTTCAGGACAAAGGAAACCAAAAAAGTCAAGTTTTTAAAGTGTCAAAGGAAAAACATTATAAAGTGGGTTTGGGCATGAAATCATTTCAAATCAAAGTTATAAAAGCCCAATCTCCGTCCATTTACCCTTATTGTGCATCCAAGTCTCTTGCAAGAGAGATTGGGCGAGTGATTGAGTGAGTTTGAGTGAATTTGGGAGCTGGACAGGCGCGTGACCCGTCAGGCCAGGCACGCGACCCGTCAGAGGCGCGCAACCCGTCAAGCGCCTTCCACAGTGCATTTTTTTTCAACGGGCGTGACCCATCAGAGGCACGCGACCCATTGGGTGAGGCGCGCGACCCGTCAGCGCCCTCCTTTTGAAATCAACTGCAAATTCACCCAAGGAGCTATCAAATCGCCGATTTGCCTGAGGGTTTTATGCTGTTTGAAAGGTATTCCCCTTGTAATCATTTTTCCCATTCCCTTTTCCTTTCCTTGATATTCCATGTAAATTTCCCTTGCTAAATTGTAAAGAAAACCTAAACCCTACCCCTCTTCCCTAAAAAATAAAAACTCAAGCCCTAACCCTACCCCTCATTATGCCCATGTAAACAAATGTATATCATGATGCATATGCAATGATTTTTGAAATGTTTTTCCCTTAAATCCCTGTTTTATATATTTATTCCCATTTTCCCTTTAGAAGTGCCCCTCCCCTAACATTCCCCTCATGTTCCTTGTCCCCTTGAAACAGCATATAAATCAGCATTTTACAGGCAGAAACAGAAGTACATTTTGGCCACTCTGCTCCTTAAACAATGTCAAAAATTGAAACCTATGAGCAGAGTGATGACCAGGCATCAGCTTCAGAGATTGAGGTACAGAGGAGGCCTCATAAGGGTGGAAAGGGTGGTCATCACAGGAGAGAGGAGCCCACCTCTTTGATAGATTTACAGGCTTGTCCTATGGCAGTCTCATGTTTTCAGTACATGTCTTTCTATGAGTTTTGTGAGAAGATCTCTCGGATTCAGCACCACAAAGAGTTGGCTCGCCTATTTGTTTTACACTTGCATGATGGACATGTCAACCTTGCCGGGGTGGACTTTATTTTGACACCCGAGGTGATTGCACAGGCTACAGGGATACCTAATGTCGGGGAGATATGGAATAAGCGCAAGGTGTTGGACAGTGTTCAGTTTGAGCCTTTTGTTAGACCAGCATTCATGAGACAATTGACAGGTGTGTTTCCATTCAGATTTCTCAGGAGTGAGTATGCTCTCATGATGAGGCTCATCATGCTCTATTTTACCTGTGAGGGCAGATTTTCACAAATACATTCGTACCATATCCGCATATTGATGCACTTCATACGAGTACGGATGATGAATATCCCTGTTTTCTTCTATCAGAACATTGAGAGGATGGTGTCCATGATGCAGAGAAAGAGCCCGACACAGCAGTATAGGAGCCTTTACCATTATGGTTTGATTCAGCTTGTAGTATTACATCAGTTGGCTCAGGAAGGCATCTCATGGGAGGAGTTCATTTCTCGTGAACTTTTCACATCATCACCCCTGCCACATCCTGAGGTTGTTCACGAGGAGGGAGGACCATCTCAGCAGCATGACATCCCCGTCACTAGACATGTCAGCTCCTCACCTTTGGTTACTTATTAGAGAGGCCAGAGGGCCTTATTTGCAACAGCTCAGCGAGTACTTTCTCCACACCAGGTGGAAGGGGTATCGCCTTCTTCATCAGCACCGCGAGTGTTATCTCCACACCAGCTGGAAGGGGCCTCGCTTCCAATAGCAGCACAGATATCAGAGAGGGGCAAGCAGCCCATGATTGAGGAGGGATTGTTAAGTGATCCAGATATTGACATTATTAATCTTGACGCTTGTTCTCCTAGCTCAGAGCTTAAAGATATCATCCGAGAGCAAAGGACCGAGAATGAGTCGCTGCACACGAAATTGAAGATGGCATAATGGATAATTAACTATTTAGAGCAACACAACAAACAGTTGGAGGATGAGCACAAGCTTTATGAGCTGCGGAAGATTCGTGAAGACCGGGAATTGGCTCGTAGGAGACCCGGTGATTTGACACCCATAGATCAAGAATCTATGCTTATTTGGGACAATGCTCATTTGAAAAGGTTGTTG
>APFE030707677.1:0-11103 GCA_000404065.3 Pinus taeda
TTATTTCAACCCCTAGCAATGCCCAAGGCAATTTCGTATATCCGTGTATATACAAAATATATATTAGAATTGGGGTGAAAAGCATATGCTTGGTTCCCAGAGTTTGAGTAGTTTATATGGGAGATTGGTCTAACAATATATAGAATATACATAATTGTGCATATATAAAAACGTGTATACACTCTTCTTTTCATATATGGATGCTCAAGTATCTTCCACATGTGAATGTATATATGGAAGTGCACATATACAAAAGAGAATGCTCTTTTGTATCTTCAATATAAGTCTACATATATTGGTTTGGATTCAATCAATATATTATTCATCATCCATTTTTATGGTTTTAGAGTGGAACAATATAATCCTTTTCCCATTCACAAATCCACCAGTACCAAAAAAGATTGATTAGGTTCTAAATACAAGGACATAAGAGTTAGCATTTGTAAAGTTAGCACATGGGTTATGTCAAAGAATGGTTCCATATAGAATATAAAATTGATAGGATATTTACCATCAAATTTCCTCAAATCAATCTATGTAATCAAATAGCTCCTTGGTGGTGCATTGAACCCCCGTTGATTTGGATCATTGAGTGATGAATTATTTTGGGGCTTAATCTTTATGTTCTCCACCCTTGTTAAAATATAAAAATATAAAAAATATAACTTCATTTTACAATATAGCAAAATGTACAAGATGGGATGCCTTCTACACTTTCATATATGCACAATTTTGTATATTCCATATATCTGCACATATGTAAAATATGCGCATATACGGAAGTAAGATTCGTATATGCACACACGAAAGATATATATAATTTCATATGTAGGACACTTTCATATATGTAATTGCACTTTCATATATGTGTCAACTTCCATATACACATCACTTATATATACATGAATCTATAAGATACTCTTCTATATGTATGATTGCATATAATATTCTATATATGCATGCATATACTAAATCACATTGGGCATTGTTGGAGATTATTGCTAACACTAGTGGGCGAGAGGTTGAGCTCATCAATCCCGTGAGAAAAATGAAGTATAGAGCTGTCATGTCCCTATTCAACAAGAAAAAATGAAGTAGAGAGCTATCACGTCCCCATTCAACAAAAAGTTGCAGAAATTCCACGCATAATTTTTCAATTTGAAATCCCAGGTGCGAAGACATTTGAAATCCTTGGTCCAAAGGTAGCTTTGAATGCATTTATTTCTTGTCTTATCCACCACTTCATTGGCTTGTGAGAGTTAGAGTTGTCGATATGTCGAAAATCAAGAGAACTATGGAGTTGCTAGAATATTGAAAGTGTTGTGGAGGTCTCGAAAAATCCAGAGAATTGTGTGGCTGCCAAAAATTCCATGGTCATGTATGACCATCTATTAGCTTTTTTATGATCATAATACCATGCACTAAGCTAAATGATTGGCATAGTGAATATTGAATAATGTTTTCCATACTATGGCCTGTGATTCTTTGCCAATTCTTTATCCATTAGGCATCTTTGTTAGCATTGGCATCACATTTTGTGAATGGTGGAGTTAGGAAAGGAATTTGAAATTTGAAACACTCATTAAATTTGATAGTTTCGACAACTCTATGTGCATCTTGATCATTTTAAAACATAATGTGGCTGGGCATGAAATTTTTTTGGTTGTATTTAACAGGACAAACACCTTGTGATGGGAAATTTGTTCATCAAATTTTGTAATTCTATCCCTAGATGGAGTAAGTGAAATGGGGAAATAAGTTTAAATATTAAATTCCAGGGGACAATCTATTTGAGTTTCAAATTCAAAATATAAACGTTGTAGTATAGCACCTCTCATTTGACCAAGAGTCTATTTCAAAAACACATTATTTAGTTCAAATTGATGCAGGGTAATCATAGAAAGTAGAGTAACAACCTACAAAAATGACAAGATGATTCATAAAGGATATTGCATTGTAGTATATGTTCTTTGTATTTTTCTCATTGTTGCAACTGATCTTGAAATAATCTCTTGAACACTCGGTGGTCATTGAATTTTCTACATGTTATTTCTCTGTCAACAATTTTACATGTGATCTTCATCCATCATCAGATCATTAGGGGAACCTTGGATAACCGTTAAAAGTGATATCATAGTTTGGTATAAGGCTTTGAGCAATTTAGTTGAAACTGGTAATATTGCTTCTAAAAAGTAATTAGGGTTCTTTACCAAGGTATGTAAAAACATAAAAAAATTCCCCTTCTGCCCAAAAGATAAACTCCCTTTTCCTATAGTATCCTTTCCAGAAGAGGGTAAATTAAGCATTCTTGCTATGGCTTTCTCAAATATTTCTAAGAATATTTTACTATTATAGGGATAAAAAATTATCCAAATGTTCTTGTGAAAGTTCTTGGTAAGTAAAATTATAATATCAAGGTCATAATCGAAAACTAGTAGGGTTGCGTGTACCAAACCCTTTTGTATTATAAATTCGTCAAAGCTAGCAAGGATACCAAAATCCAATTTCACTCTCAGAGTATATATATCATTGCTTTCTACTATAGTATCCCTATTTTGGGTTATGGGGTTGATAAGGATTTCACCTAAAGGGTCGTGAGTCATCCCTTTATCTTGAATTGGCATGAAGACAACTTATAAGAAAACTAAAATTATCTAATGGTGGAAGTTGGGGTACTGACTTGCCTCTTGAGGTCGGCCACTTTTCTTTTTATCACGGTTCAGAGGGTTCAACAATGCAGTAGGATCAACTAAAATGTGAGTTAAGTTTTGAATTTACCCCTTTCATTAAACCTTTTGTACTCGCTAGCCAATTTGGTTACTACAGGTCATAGCAACAACATATCGGGCCAGGTCGAGGTTTTTAACTCCCATGCACCTAACATTCCAATATATCATGGCAGTCGTTCATATGCATCACTCACAACCATTGGATCATATTTCTTGATGAAAAGACATTATAAAAGCATCATCTTCTCATCCAAGATGAAACGTCGACCATTGGATGGAATGAATGTGGGTCGTCAGATCACGTTGGGAGTTAAAAGCACATTTAAATGTGTGTGAGTTTGTGGGCAATGCACCTTATCAGCCATAGGATTGAGGGATTTACAATCACTTGATGATTTTGGATGCAAAGATGCGAGCGATGGTTGAACAATATGATGGGAGGTGTTAGCCCCATAATTGGCTCGACATGGTGTCATGTTGATGGGTATTCATTGTAGAATAATGCTTGAAAAGCCACCCCTTGATTTATGTGATACCGCCTATCAAAACTAGGAATCATGTTTCTCTGAATATCATTTTTTTTAGTAGTCCAGTAACCATCATAATTTTGATGCAAAACCTGTTGGATACACAGAGGGAATGTTGGATTCACCCCTTAATTCTATTGGCTAAAAATCTAGGTCGTTGGACAAACTGTCAGCTTCCCGAAACAGAAAGGTTAGAAGTGGTAGTCAGATGTATAATGTAGTAGTCGGAAGCACAATAGTAGTCGTCAATTTTTCGACCTCCAAAGATCAAAACTGGTCATTAGATATAGAGCACATTCTTCATATTATTCCATTGGTGTTTCGATAATGGCGCATCAAAAAACCTAGTGGGCTTACAACTTGGCCTTTGGTTCACCACTAGAGGTTCATTGACAATCTGATGCATGTCGTTTGAATATCGTCGAATTTGTGGACTTCCCAGTGGGGCTTCATCAAATATCTTATGAGCATGGGGTAAGATACCTGACAGACCATTCATCTGCTGTGTTTCGTTTATCCGACTAGAGGCTAAAAGATTTCCCATCGACTATTTCATGCCTCATTGTTGGATTCTGATTGTCTAATTTGTGGATTGTTTGGCAGGATGTCGTGGTTATCTGCTGAACGTCACGTCAGATACTTAATGGAGTATTCATGTTCTTGTTGTTGTTTATCTGACTAGAGGCTATAGTAGGATATCTTATGACCATTTTTCCTTCCAATTATTCGACAAAGTTCCACCGACAAGCCTGGAAAATGAGGCCGTTGGAGTCACAAAAAAATTATTTTAAATGCCCAACACTAGGTCATTAGATTTTAGTGGACTTTGTAGTAGTGTCACAACTTTCCCATCACTCATTAATAATTCATGGACGATATTAAGTTATTTAGTGAGCCAACTATTCAAGAGATACGAGGATTAGATATGATCCTCTCAAATTTTCAAGTTGCCTCTGGCATGACGATAAATGGGGAGAAATCTAGTATGTATTTATTCAATACCAATAATTTGGTGCAAAGGAATTTGGCGAGAAATATTGAATTTCAAATGGGTTCCCTACCAACCAAATACCATTGGCATCCCTCTTGTCTCTAATTAACTGCGAGTTTCATGTTGGTTGGAGATAATGGAAAATATCTCTAGGGGGTTGGAAAATTAGACCTTCAAAGCGCTGAATCTTCCCATTCACATTACTCTGCTCAAGGTTGTTCTACAAGCCATTCTGATTTATAAGTTGTTAATCTACTTAACCCAAGGGCATATATAAGAACATCATTTCTAGTTTTTTATAAATTCTTGTGGCAACGGGATCAACAAGCCAAAAAATGGACTCTAGTGTCGGCGGTTGGAAAATTAGACCTTCAAAACATTGAATCTTCCCATTCACATTAATCTACTCAAGGTTGTTCTAAAAGCCATTCTTATTTATTAGTTGTCAATCTACTTGAACCCAAGGGAGTATATAAGAACATCATTTATAGTTTTCATAAATTCTTGTGGCAAGGGGATCAACAAGCCAAAAAATGGACTCTAGTGTCTTGGGAGAAGGTGTTTTTTCCAAAATGGGGTGGTGGTCTTGGTTTGAAGGACCCTAGAATTCTTAATGAAACCATGGGAGCCAAATTATTGTGGAGATGGCTCTAGGGAGGTCAAGAGTTGTGGAAAAAAATATGGAATAGGAAATACAACTAGTGATCGCTCAAGCTAATAAAGTGTGATAGGGATATTTCCCATCAGGGTCATAAATATGAAATCTAACATTGGAAGAAAATCCTTTTATACAATATCACATGTTCTGGGAGATTACATATGATGGAACAACCAAGTTTTAGGAAAATTCTTGGCAACAACTCCCAAGGATGGAGAGAGGGGAGGAGTTAATATGTCTTAAAGAGTACACCATAGGGACAATGGCAATATTAGTCCCTAATTTCTAGAAAGAAATATCCTCGCAAGATTAGTGGTGAGAATGGAAACGCAGGATCACTAGGATGAGGAACATTTTTCACAGGAATAACAAATTATGGATACACAACTAAAAGATAGAAAGATTTAGGTAGTGTGAGAGGGAGACAAGATGAGATGGGGATATCAAACATAGGGTGTGTTCACCATCAAAGAGACTTATGGAATTATGGAAAATCACAAGGAAATCCCAAAGGATCCCCTCTAGTGGAAGATTTTGGAAGGAAAGTTATGGTCAAAGGTATTAAGCTTCCTCTAATTAGTTGGTTGACGTTGACTCCTAACATGAGACCTTTCGAGGAGAAAAGGCTATATAGGACCATTGTGGTTTCCCATCTCTCAACAATATGGGGAAAGCCTTAACCATCTATTCAACACTTGTGCAAGCATGGAAATTCTCTGGTCCAACCTTTTTGGCTATTTAGACTACTCCCCTAAGAGTTTGTGGGAAACAATTAAATCTTGGCACCCCTCTCTTTTCAAAAATCTAATTGTGAATAGGGAGTGTGGTTTGGTTTTGGGTTTCCTTTTGTGGAACGTATGAAAAGAACACAATAGAATCATATTCAAGGATCCAAATAACACAAAGGATTCTATATGGAAATACACGAAGCTTAATATGAAAGAAATGATACTTAATAAGAAGTGGGCAAAAGACGATTGGAATGTGGAAGGCGAGGAAGCTCGAATTTTACGAGACTTAGAAATCTTGGAAAATATGGTAGCATTAGATGTCTCTCAGTGACTTAGTGGTCTTGGCTTATCTCCAATAGCCTTTACCCTTCCTCCATAAGGATCGATCAAGGTTAATTTCAATGGGGTCTCTAAAGGAAATCCTAGGCCTGTTGGGTATGGGGGAATATTTCATGATGATTGTGACCATCCTTTTATGTTTTATGTTGGATACTTTGGGTATACTAGTAATAACATGGAAGAATTCAAAGCTCTTTAAAGAGGTATATTCCTAGCTCATGAAGTGGGATATAACAAGTACTAGACTAATGAAGATTCATGGTTGTGAATGTGGGTAAAAAAATAAGCAATGGATCTCTAGTTCAAAAAGTCATTAAGAGTTCGCGCCTTGATCTGTTGGTGAATAGAACTCAAAATATGGTGCTCTCCTTCCCTTTCGTCATCACAACACATTCAAAATGAGTGGGGAACAAAGCAGTGGATTTGTTGGCGAATTTGGGAAGCCAAGATTCTAGCCCGAGGCTCACTCAAAATTGGTTACCCTAAAATTTCAATATTTGGACCGAGTAGTTGAGTAGTATCCTGGAGAGTGACACAAAGCCCCCAATGGAGGTAGATGATCGAGGTCAAATAGGCGATGGGGTAGGGGTTAATCCCCCTCTCATTATTTGAACTAGGTTACATGTTGTGTATGGGCAACAGGCATAACATAACACATGGAAGTTTCAAGATCTTGGTTGGTAGGTTTATATGCAGGATGACGAGATTAATATTGGTGTTTGCAAGCTTGGGTATGGGTGTTTGTGATGGTGTAAAAGGATGTGAAGAGTTTTCACAGGTCACCAACCTGTACATGCTCCTTAGATTATGGTACTCTGCAATAAAGGGTTTTGTATGCAAGTGGGGATTTCCGTGTGGTATTGTTGGAGGCCAGTCATACCAAGTTTGGGACCTTAGCGAGGCTAATAACAGGGGTTTGTGTTGCCACTAGAAAAGTTGAGAGTGAGGAAGGCACACTCTAAATTGACAACTGGTGGGGCGTTTTTGAGCTGGTGTTCTATATCAATAAATCTGGTAAGCTTCCTTGGTTTTTCCCTTGGCCTTCATAGTGTAGTTCTTTTCTTTAGTCGAGGGGGGGGAGTCATTTAGCTATGTTTGCATCTTGTGCTCCCATTTTTTGTTGAGGGAAGCTTGGGTTTTAGAGGCTACAAGGTCAATTGTGGTTGCAATTGAGGGCTGGAAGCATATGCGTGGTCCCCGGGGTTTGAGTTGGTTATATGGGAGTTTGGTATGGCTTCAAGGCCCTCCAGTTGAGGGTGGAGATAGGGTTTTACGTGGTAGTATGCATAGGGAGCCCAATGTTCTTTTCTAGGTGTATTAATGTTTATGCGATTACCCTACAAGAGAGACTCCCCATCCTAGTGTTGATGGTTGTAGACCCCCTCCTTGATCTATAAAAATTGGGTCATCTTGTTTGTACTCATAGATTTTGGATCAAGAATTCTGTTCTGGGGTTTTTTTTTGTTAATTTGGTTGGTGACGAAGTCATTGGGGGGAAGAGGATGATGCCATCCTGTGAAAGCAATTTGACAAATAAAGGTAACATCTCTTGCTGCGGGTTGCCTTTCTTAAGAGAGGTTTGGAATTGGCTTTGCCAGAAATTTACTGTCGAGTACTAGGGTTTGGAGGTATTGTCTGGTCTTTGTGTATTACTGGAGGTAAGGTGTTGGTATTAGTAGGTTGGGGTTGGTTTGAAAATGTACAAGATGTGTGACAGAGTGCAGAAAGGTATAGGACCAAGAGGGCATTGAGTTGAGCACATTGTGGGAAGTTGTGGAGATGGAGGGAGAAGGAGGAATGGAAGCAGAGTTAGAGGAGGAGGTGGCCCATAATCCCACCCTTCTCTTGGTCGTGTAGTTCTTCCTTCACCTTTTGGCACCTTGAAGTGCTAGTTGTGGCATGCCAGCCTTCTCCTTGAACAACTAGGACAAAATCGTCATGATGATCATCATTAAGTCATAAGTTTCATGAACGAATTGTAGCACAATCAATGGAATATAGAGGATCGTTTGAATTCACTTTGGTGGGCCAAAGGAGACTATCTGAGATATTGGAACACATGGATGGAAGATTGGCTCATTTAGAATTCCATGTCCATGGGGAATGAAGCCTCCAGATTCACTAGGTAACTATGTGGTTAATCCTCATACACTTTGATTTATGTGGGTTTTCTTTATCTTAGGGATCTTTTGGACATTATGGTCTTTCTATTTTTGGGTTTTTAGTTAATTCAAACACTTGTAATTAGTTTTTATGCTTCTCTTCTGGGCAACAAATTAGGTAGGAGAGAGGCCGAAAGAATAGTGAATATTGGACATCCATGGTGTAATCCTTGGATGAATTAATAGAAGCATATATATATATATATATATATATATACACACACACAAGCCAACAACACATATCGATATCAATATGTCAATGCATCAATTTATAACAATATATCAGTATATATATGTGCTCAATTTGACGTGGCTTAATATAATAGGTCATTGTCTAGTCAAGTTTGTACAATGGTCATGTATTTTGGTGGATAGTGTGGCTAGAATCATTGAAAATGGGTTTATAAAGGCTCTTATCTATGACTGCATACATGATGGTCTCGATATACATTTTGTTTTAGTTGGTATATATATCATATATATACCTAGTGTATACATCAACATAACATTTCAACATATATATTGATATCTCATAAAATGACCATTTAGTTTATTAGTTAGACTATGTCTTTTATTTATGGTTGAGAGTGATAGTGAAATATTGTTACCATTCTCAGTTGTAATGTCAAAAAAAAATCCAGTAAACATAATAAAAATGAGATTATTAATATTTTATAATTAAAGAATTCAGACTTCTGTGATCCATAATCTTGTTTGTGAGAATAATTTCGGAAAAATCACATAACAAATCATTTGTCGACGCGTTTCGAACCAACCAGTGTGGTTCATCGTCAGGACAAGTTGAAGATCTGATCTGAGTGATGAGTTAAATAGGGACAGCAGGCCATTCCAACAGCTAAATTTGACCGAGAAACGGTTAAACATGACCTCTAACAACTAGGTATAACCAGGTCGAAGGTGAGGGACCTATATTTTATTTAATTATTCTATTTATTTTTTTATTTTTTATTATTATTATTATTATATATAATATCATTTGCATTATATTATTTGTTAATGTTAATATTATTATTACTAATGTATTTAATATTTATTTATCATTATATAATATTAATAAATATTATTTATTTAATAATATAATGGTAAATCTTATTGTTATATACCCAGTATTTCATTACAAAGGTCAGATTTAACTCTAGAACCTAAAATAATTATTATCTTATTTATATTTATTTATTTTATTAATAATATATATTCTTTGATAAGATATATCTACCATATGAAAATACAATTTTTATTATAATAATATAATTTACATTATATTAATATAATATCAATAAGTATTATAATATTTAATAATATTAGAATAAAATGGTAATATTGTTATTATAATTGTTATTATTTTCATTATATATTTATTTACCTTATTATATATATTTATAATAAATATTATTATTTAATAATTAAATAGATATAGACTGTAAATATTTTATTATATACTCATTATTTATTATAATATAAGATCAATTTACTCTAGAAACTTAAATTTATATTATTTATTTATAATATTTATTGAAGAGGCTTGTGTCATTGCAAAAGTTGCACGATTTCACCATCAGAAGTTTAGAGAGGTCCTTGAAATCGAAAAAAGGCCTAATAAGCTTAATAAGTATGATCGCTCGAAGATTAGTAGTTGTTGGATCCTAGGGTAAGTATATAATGAGAAACTGCAATCGAAATAAAGATAGCCGGATGAATATGCATCGGAGACAATAAACAATTAATTTCAACGTGTAATTACCACTAATATATAATTATATATGATTCTGTATTGTCATCATCTAGCCCTATGGCTTTGGCTGTGTGAGAGGTGGGGCGATTCTCACATGGATCTGTTTTAAGTCAACTCTTTATATTGATATATATATGAGAGAGAGAACGAGTATATGGAAGTCCATCGTTAGAACAGTCTGAAAATTTGGTGGTGTTAGGGATAGTTATGAAATTTCAACCTTTCAAGGAATGGGTGGAGTTTTGGAAGACACCCTCGCAACCAGAGATAGGAAGAAATGATGAGCAATTAGATTGGGTTAGTAATGGATCAGTAGATGTCAGAGGAAGGCCCGTTCTCAGGGCAAAATCTGGTAGATGGAAGGCTTCTATTTTCATTCTGGGTAAGTAATTTTTTTTTTAAGCTTAAAATGATTTTTGGATATAGAACTTAAGACAATTTAATGTTGCTAGCTGAGTGATTAGTAGTATTATTTTTATTTTGATGGTATATTTCTTGAAATTTAATTAAGGAAGTTAATTGATTCAGTTGTTTTTTTATGAAATTTTATGGTATTTTTTAAATTTACAATCAAAATAAGTTCAATAGTCTTTTCACTTTTTTCTAAAGGAAAAATTCATAATTTTATTAGTGAAAACAAAATTATATGTTTTATATGTTATGGCACATTACATTAATAAGTTTATGATTTTTTCTAAAGGAAAAATTCATAATTTTATTAGTGAAAACAAAATTATATGTTTTATATGTTATGGCACATTACATTAATAAGTTTATAATTAAAGATTATACAATAAAAACAAACTAATATACAAATGAAAAGAAAAGTCAATTTTTTCTCTCTTTCTTTTTCTCTACCTTACCCCATTCTCCTTGTGACCGCCCTGAAGAAAACTAGAACACGCTGATTTCCAATATCAAATCTTGCATTGTCCTTATCTAAATCTGAAGTGTCTGAAGTATCTAGGCGCTTGATTCCAATGGTATCCATTGCTTCTAGAATGTTTGCCGAAAAACTGTGGTTTAATTGTATCTTGTATCCGTAGTCCTTCCACTTATCATCAAAAACTTAAACAGTCTCTCCACCTATAAATTCAGGAAACTTAGAAGAATGATCACTCCATCTCTGATTAAAAAAAAAATGAAGGAATTGTGATTTTATTATCATGCTCTGTGTGCTCAGAATCCAGGTCTTTCAAAGAGATTTCATAAG